>LNAC01000766.1:547488-696461 GCA_002007465.1 Ailurus styani
AAAAAAAAAAAGAAAAGACAAGAGAACAATTATCAAATAATAATAATAACAATCATTATTATTATTAATACAATGCTCAAAATGGGGCATGTGATTTTCTAAATTTAATGAGCCGAGTGCTTGACACAATGGTTGGAAAAATATCTTACACTAAGTTACATCAGCATGAAATTTCAGAACATTGGAGACACATAAAAACTTCTAGAAGCATTCAGGGTGGGTTAGGATAGAACCAGTTTACATGGGTTATAAATGCACTGAAGGATTTTTTACTTTTAGCAGAGAATTTGGGAACAATTGAGTAACAGATTCATACAACAAAGAAATGTTTAAATTATTAGAAATCAATTGCATTATAGTACATTGCATGGGTTAGCTATAAGCAATATCCAGTCATAAAAATATAAATATTAAATATTTAATTAACAAGTTAAACTAACAAAGGTTAACTAGCAAAAGTTACTTGAATATTTAATCTGAATATACTCTAACTATGGAGAGGCTAGGGTGAGGAAAGTTGCAGAGGTGTGGGTTGTTGGAGAAAGAGTAAGCCCTTGTTGTCAATAGTTGGCTACAATAGGTATTATTTAAAACTTAAAAAATGATGCGAACTTGTAAAATAAAAGCAAAGAAGAGCAGGTTGGAACCCAACATTGTCTTTTTCTTTTTCCTCTTACTTTCTACCTACCTCCTCCGCATGGACAAAGAATCTGGTTTGACGGTAAATGACAGAAAGTAACTGCTGATATAATCCTGATTTTTGCTCCTCTTATTCTATTTGGATTTTGAGAGTGAGGAAGCTTTCACTTTAGCTTTCCTTCCACATTTCCAATTCCTCTCTCTACTTATCAGGACTTCGATAATGATGTCCTCTCTCTGAAAAGAAAATGGAAGCTTTCCTCAATTATTTTTCATATACCTCTACATGCATATCTGATGGCTTGATGAAAAACATAAATTATCTCAATATCATACCTATAAAATCGACATTTTACTCTCTCTCTTGCCAGATTGTTAAAAGCAATCTTAGCAATGGGGATTCTGCAATAATGTCTAGGAAGTTTACAATCAGTGGCAGTTGCTGCTAGTGATAGTAGTACTAACTAGTTCTTGTTTTACTTACCCTGTTGCCAAAACTGAGTCATGTCACTGTGTGTATAAAATGTAATTGATGGACACAATATGCCTTGAACAGCATATGCACTCAGTAAATATTTGTTGAATGAATAAATCAATATATATGGGAATGAGTGCTTGGTGCTGGAGGCTTTTTTCTATAAAATTGACTGTCCTATTTACAGTGAAGTGATCTTTCTGGTTAGATTTTCCCCCAGAGAATTCTATTTTTATTTTAATTGAAGAGTGGTTATAAAGCTAATTGACTATTTGCATTTGCAGGAAACTATTCCCACCTCCCATCAACCCCAAACCCCAAGGAGCAATCAATGTTTAGAGGTTTCCACCCATACCAGTGGTTTAAAAGAAGAAAGCCCAAGATTAATGCATATAGCTTGTCAGATACATACTTAGACTTTTTAAAATGAATCCAACTCAGGCAAGGTTAATGTATATAGCTTGTCAGATATGTACTTAGCCTTTTTTTAATGAATCCAACTCAGGCAAGTCAGTAATTAATGCCATAAAATTCAGCTCAACAGAAACACAATTGAAAAATGAGAACAACATAACAGAGTTCTATTGAAAGAGTGGCTATCCGAGGTTGCTATTTTTAAAAACTAATTCAAGGCACTTTGCCACTTTTATGAAAGCAAAGACAGAGGCACGTTGTATTGTGCATAAACATAAAACTTTTCCTTATGTCTTTGAAGCGTATTCAATATGGACATATTAGATGTATATAATGCTTAAGAAAAGTGCTAAAATATATTTTGAGTCAGGATATCAAATGAGACAAAAAAGTGAAGAAAAATAAGTAAATGTGTAAGTCTACAAGCATAGCACATTTATGTACTTAGAATATAAAAATATTCAATGTATTTTATTAAACCAATGATCTAAACAGTTATAAGAAAAACATGTTAATAGTGGACTTAGAAGAAAACCTTTATGAATTATAAATTTAATAATTTCTTAAATTTTTTTTTCTCCATTTGTTTTTGTGAAAAACAAAACAACAACAACAAACCTGATGAGGGAAGAAATAGACTACCACCAAATTAAAATTTGATAATACCGCAGACATACTCATCACAAGAAAAAGTCATCCTTTATCTAACAGTGTGATGTCAACTACAATAAAAATGTGTAGGACACAGAAATTTTAACCTATGAAAGAGAATTATTTTAAACCAAATTTAGACTAATTGATAAGCAAGTAAAATAAACATGAATTGCTGTGGTTCAAACACTAATACTTAAAAAATGACTTATTTTACATTTTAGTAACAGTCTTCTTTTAGTTACAACTGTATGTTACAACTGTGCATGTGTGTTGTAGCATTTCTGTGTGTATCACTGAAAGAGTTTACAACAATAAATGAGGGTGTTAGGGGATTTAGAATTAAATCTCAAAGTAAAAATTTTCATATGAAAAAGCACAACTGGCTATTGTTGGATTGATGCTTATTTTACACAGTATTTCCCAGATTCTGGTAAATTAAAACAGCTTTGGTTCCAACTTAGAATTTTCTAGTTCCATATTAAATTTATAAGTAAAATTTGTAAGCGTTCCTCCAAAATAATAATAAAAAAAATACAACCATGACTATCAACATATTCAGCTTTCTGACCTTGCCAGTGAAGATTAGTACTTCTGAAGATTAGTACTTCTGAGCATATTATGTATATGTTTCAGTCCACACACTTCAATAGCTTTTCTTTTTACTACATGGTCAAGTTGAATTTAAAAAAGGCAATATTCAGATCTTTCTTTAATATGACCTTATTTTACTCCTCCCCTAGAACAAGCCACTGTCAGAAACAGACTTCTCTCATCGCCCTCATTCTCACGCATACACATCATATACCCTCTCTTCACCTGCTAGGCCCAGCGAGCACTGGTCACAGGGTGGTGTGCTCAGCCAGGGTGGAGCTCTTTCCTGCAATTTTCCAGTAATGATGACCAGCACTGATTTCTCCCCTGTCTTGGAGAACTTACACATCCTATGTTGTCCACTGATTGGTGATTTACTGTCTTTATTACTAAACACACACACATTCTTACATTTAAAAAGTTCTTTCTCAATCAGATTATAAACTACCAAAATAGATTAATTTGGATTTCAGCTTCTCTTGGGTCTTGTATTTATTGAAAACAACAACCACAACAGCTATAATAACACTACTGTTAATTTTCCATCTTGATAAATATAATAATGCTTCTCCCTGCTAAAAACTCTTTATTCGTTGACAGATTGTTCCTGGTTGCCAGCATAGAGGTGGAAAAAATTAGAAACCAGGGAAGGAAATAGAAAGCTCTGGTGAGTGGATGGGAAGACCAGTTTGGCTTGAGGGCCTTGAATTAAATTTATTCACTCATCAAACATTTATTTAATGCCTCCTATGAATCAGGCACTATGGTGTATTCAAAGGTGAAATATCTGTATCTGCCTGTAAGGAGTTTACATATTCACATTCTCTAAGGTGAGACAGCAAGAAATCAATATTTATAACCTCGTGGGATAAGCACTATAATACGTGTTTGCATAGAGTGTCATAGGAACCTAAAAGAAAGGAAGCAAAATGAGTCTGACTGGGAGAGAGGGTCTCAAAGCAGGATTCCTGACTTTTGAGCTGGGCCTTAAGGAGAGTAAAAGTAAGCTAGTGTCATAGGGGAAGGTCATTTAATACAAAGAAAGGATCACGTTACCAAGAAGAGAGGCAAGAAAACATGGGGTAGAGTCAGGGAATCACAAGTAGTTCAGTACAGCTGAAGAATGGAGTCCCCACAGCAGAGAAGGAGGGAAAAAGTAGGAGCAGAGACAGATGCCAAATCACTGTATACCATAGTCCTAGACACGATCCTGTGGAGGATAAGGAGCCATGGGAAGGTTTTTCAACAGGACAATGGTGTGATCATATTTGCATCTGAGAAAGATTGCTTTGATAGCTGTGCCAAGGAGAGATTGGAGGGGAGGAGTCCGAAGACAGGGAGATAATTTAGTATTATGAAAGAGAAATGATGAAGGGCTGAACAGGCTAGAGGAGCAGTGGAGACAAAGGGAGCCAAATCTAAGTAACAGGAGAGCGTGTGGAATGAAGAGCACCTTGTGGAAGTGAGAGAGAGGCACCTAGACTGACTACCACAATGATGGCTGGAGTGATAGAACGGATGATACTGTATTCTATCAAGAGAGAACCTTAGGAGAAGCATGGTGGGGGGAGAGGACTGAGGACATATTAAATTTGCAATATCAAGTTTGGGATGGTCATTTAGCAATTCATTAGGATGTAAGTGTCCTGAGGATGAGAGAGAAACTTGGGCTGGGGTTATTGGCAAGTGTCGGGAAGCTAAAACCAAGGGTATGAATGAGATTTTTCAGGAAGAGTAGAAAGAATGGAGAGAAGAGCACTGAGAACAAGCCTGGGTGATCTCAAAATGTATTTTGTGGTTGTTCTGCAGAGTATAAGATCAAGTTACTGTGATTAAAATTTGGGGCTGAAAGCTGGCCAGAGTTTGTGTAATTTAGACTTCCCATTGATGCCAGTGGAGGGAAAATAGAGGCTTCCTTATTGGCTTGACCAGATGTGTGGCCAAATTACACCCTCAACCCTATTGAACTCCACGCTGGCCCTGGGCCACAGCCGGACTCAGATATTTGCCTGACAGAAATAAGCTTCAGACTTATCTATGCCATGGTATTTGGGAAGTTCTTTGTAAAGCAACCTAAACTCTACCCTGCCTGATACATTGAGTGATGTAGTGAAGTTGTAAGAAGTAATGTCCTCAAAACACATGAAAGAGGGATGAGGATATGATAGCCACAGGGAGGAAAACAAAAAAAGAGAAGGCTCTACATCATTGTCAGGAAGAAAGAAAGAAGGAAAGGAAGGAAGGAAGGAAGGAAGGAAAGAAGGAAGGAAGGGGGAGGGACAGAGGGAGGGAAGAAAGAAAGAGGGAGAAAGTTTTCGTAAAGGGGTACAAGTCTGAGAGAAGGCTGGGCTTGCTGTCCTAGCCCTTACATGAGCTATGGACCTGATATGTAGGGAAAAGAGAGAACCCTCCCTTCAAAAGGATGGCAAGAGAGAGGAGTCCTTTGAGAGAATGATAGTTTACACTTAAAGTAGTTGAAGGGAGAATTATGTGAGAGGTATGAGCTAAAATGGTGTGTTTACAATAGATTAGAGCTTCCCTGGGGGCAGAACAGATACACTATAAGAAGATGAATCAGGGAGGAAACATGGCATAGCTGGAAAATGGGATTCCTGAGTGGGTAAAGAATGGAAGAGAGTGGCATTCTCCGCACTGGATGAGAATGACAGGGAGGGAAAAGGGGAATTAGCTATGAGTCACTGACGTAAACTTTGATGTTAAGTAAAGCTTGGACTTTAATCTGTGTGTGGTGGGGAAGTGACAGACAGCATGTGAGGAGAAAGGTATGATCAGACTGACCTTTTAGAAAATCTAGTCTAAGAATAAACAGAAAAAGTGAAAAATTAGAGGCGGGTAAAACAGTCAGGAGACAGAATTAATGAATTTCACTTGGTCGAGGTGTTATAATTTGTATAAAATCTACAAATTCAATTGATAGGAAATTGAAATTCTTCCTCCGGGCTTCTGAAGCACTTGCTTCTACCTTAGTTATAGCGCTTAACTACTTTGCATTATGCTTTTTCTGTTTTCCCATTTGCCTTCCCTATAGCCTGAGAGCCCTTTTGGAACAGTGCTGTCTTTTTCATACCTGCACCCCAGGGCCCTGGGCCTGACACAGGAAGGCACTCAGCAACATGTTTCCAGGTGAATAAATGAGGCTACTGGAATATTTAAGACATCTGGTGACTAGGCCTCCTACCAAAAGAGTGACAGCCAGAGTGGAAGGAAAGTACAGCAGAGGCATTTAAAAGAAACAGTATCAGAACACGGTGAATGAATGACGACAAGGGAAAACTGAGCACAACTACCGTATCCACACTGAACGATGAGTCAGGCTACAGGAGGCACGGATTTAGCTGGAGACAATGGGAACATGCTGACATACAGGTCCCTGTCCAGGAGCCTCACCACTGCCTCTCATTTCAGCTGAGATTTGTTGAGGTCTGTGGATGGCATGGAGGATAGCACAGGTTGGGGGATCAGAGACAGAGCAAGACATGGTTTCCTATTATACGATACAAGAAGAATCAGCATGTAAATTCACAGGTACATAGTCAACTGAACCCAGAAATAAAAAAAAAAGTTCTAGATACAGATTAAGTATAGGAAACTGGACTAAGTGGACTAAGCTATTGATGCTCTGGTAATACTTTTGGGGATGTTTCTTATTCCAAAGATCTCAGAGGTTTGAACTAAAGCCTTTGTAATATACAAAAATGTATTTTGTCAACATGATCTCTGATACACAATGCCTTCAGAGAGCATATGTATGGAACATCCTATGTGTAAGTGAATGAATATTTTGTGACTAAACTATTTCAAGGAATTAATACAATCAACTGTCTGGATGTCAACTAAAGCAGAAACAAAGGCAACAATTATGGCTATAGACTTAGGGAACTGAATATCAAAACATTCCAAAAGAACCTAAATCAATGAAATTTATGATCAATAAATAATATAACATAATCAAAAGCAATAAAACAAATCTGCTGACAATTTTAAAAACCTGATATTTTGCATCAGAGGGGAAAATCTATTAATACAGTGTTCTAAAAAGGGAAAGATAAGACACATCAAGTTATTTCCCAGAAGTTATTTTATTCTTTCCTAAGAAAAAGGCTATCCATAAAGACTGAGACACCACACTTCCTCCAGCCAAGTGGCTGGCATATAAGAGGAAGGTATACTGAATGTTTCTGAATTAGGTCAAGCTAGTAAAAACAATGATGCTGGGTATGAAGTAGTGATCATGGGTTTATTTCCACTCCTGGAAATAGGTGCATTTAATTTAGCTTATGGCTGAGATCTAACTATTCAATACAGTGGCCCGAAGGAGAGATGCTCAGCCCAGCCAAACCCTGACCACAGTAAAGGAAGCTCCACAGGGAACAAGTTTCCCTGTTTTGCCTAGAGATACTGCACCATGCAAAGTCAGGCTGTAGGTGTTTCCAGGGTGCTCACTCTGCCTGTCTGTTCAGCCACAGCCTGAGCCATCAGTTTTACCTACAAACTTGTTTAGTCAAGGACAACTGGGGGCCCAAGGAATGTTGAGAAACCGCGGAAGAAGGTGAATATCACTTTTGTGATAGGGCCAACTCTCATCAGATATCTCAGAGAAAGGCTGGTATTACTAAGGGGTGCTCTATAGGCTTTTATTTTGACCCAAAGCTTGTTTCCAGATACCAATATATTACTTTTCAATGATCCTAGTAAGATGAATACCTATCAGTTATCTGAATGTATCTTAATACGTTCAACCCAGATCTGCTTACTTTAACTTATGGACGGTGGACAGAAATTAGTCGGAAAGAATTAGCACGACAAACGAGCATCTACAGCAACAAGAAGGCTACTAGCAGAGAATATGTGGGCAATGGGACAGAAATTCCGCTTTCCCACTTTATTGCTGTAAATAAGATTGTTTTACAACTTCTAAATCACACAAATATCAATCCGTTTTCACCTATCTTCTGAAATTGAAACCAGAAATAGTAAAATAACAAAGACTTCAGTAAAAATGAAACAATGAAATGTGTTTCAATGTGTTTTCTCTGCCCCAGTTAATGTAAATGTGTATAAGGAAAATTGTATCAGGTGTATGCATCAATTCTAGTAAGAATACTGGGTCAAAAGTAATTGGGTTTCATTTCTGACATATATTAGAACTTAAAAGGTGTCCGTGGGCTTCGCCAGCCATGGTTTGTCTATTCTAATCAGGTTTCCTTCTGAAACCAGGTCCCTGGGGAGGGAAGGAAGGGCTGCTCACGGCTGAGCCAGAGCTCCCAAGGGACAGTCAAAATGGAAACCTTCACATCAGCCGTCTGAACACTAATCCAACCTCTCATGAAGACTAATATTTTGACTTAACTGGTTCAAAGAAATAATTCCAAGGTTCTGCATGCGTTTCCTGGGCTTTGCAATGAAAGGCAGGTTATAGTGAGGAGATGGATTTAAATGTGGAGGAGGAGAAACCACTATTAATTCTGCCTGCCAAAAAATCAATACCTGTTTTAACCTTTCTCTCCCTTTCTTTCTCACTCCCTCTTTGGCTTAAGAAATGAATTCCATGTTTATTCTCTCCTAGGATTCATGGGCTTGCTTGAGAACTTAGGAAAGTCAGTCAACAACCTGTTTAGACAATCCCATTAGGAAAATTGTCTGATCGAGGAGGCTATCAGAATTCAAGCCCTCATCAAGGAGTTCTTTTCGTCATCTTCAAATCCTATTTTCTTGTCCCAATCGCCTACAATTACCGGGAAACTGGTCACTGTTGGAATGTAATGTCTCAGAATTCGAAGTGTTTACAGTTTTCTGATGGAACATCAATTTCTCCAACAGAATGCATTTGATGACATATAGAAAGAGGAGCTTAGTCCACCCCAGGCTGTCGTTTCCAGTGGGGAAGAACAATAACTTACATATGGGGAAGGGAAGGATGGACTCAAAGAGCACTTCCCATTGAGACTTGTAATCTCAGAATTTGGGCCACAGAGACAGCAGCACACTCTTCTTGCTTTCACTTTGGCCCTCTAAGGTTTTAAAAGGCTGTTTCTTGAAGCATTGTCAGCATTAAGACGTTTATCTCCTCCCTCTAAGATTCTTGCAAGTGGTAATAAAATTGTTTTCATTTCATTTAAGAAGCTAAGCCAAGTTTTTATTACATTTAGAAAGGCTGCTCTCCAGCTGTTTGGACACCAATGGCCCATTAATGTAATGACAAGCAAAGTCAAATGGAGCTGGCTTAGGCTAGACCTTTTATCCAGTTACTGGATGCCAGTCTATTTCTGTTCTAGAATCTCATTAAGAATGGTTTTTAGCATCTTAATCTGTTTCTGATCCAAGCTAAGGTCGTGGAGAGCTCCCTTCATCTCTGTTTCTTCAGGCCAAGCTTCTGCTAAACTAAGAACATCCCCCATCTCTTTGCACATGTCTGGGGAGCTCATATTCTTGGATTCTTGTTTAATCTTCAGTTCTCCTAAATCCAGTGCCATTATCTCCCTTCCAGAATAGGCAGAGAGGTGCCTTGTATTGTGTACCAATAATTGTCTCCTATTCCATTGCACAGAAGTATGAAGTGATTTGTAAGATATAGCACATAATCTGAAGAATGACATAAATACATCTCTACACATGTATATACTGGAACCATCTCTACAAGGACACATAAGAAATGGATACTAAGGCATTTCTTCCGGGGAAGGGAGCTGGGACATTCAGGATAACTGGGTAGAATGGAGACTTACTTCATACTGTCATACAAAATCTTAAAAAAAAAAAAAAGAAATCATGTCTTCCTTTCCCTAATCCACCCACATTTCATATTAAATATTTTATTTATTTATTTGACAGAGAGAGAGATCACAAGTAGGCAGAGAGGCAGGCAGAGGGACAGGAGGAAGCAGGCACCCTGCGCAGCAGGGAGCTCAACTCGGGGCTTGATCCCAGGACCCTGAGATCATGACCTGAGCTGAAGGCAGAGGCCACCCAGGCACCCGAAGACATGATTCCTAATGTAGTAATTCCTATGAAGGATCATGTGCCCTTAAAGGGAGGTGTTATTTAAATAACCAAAGCTTCCATCCCAATGCACACACACACGCACACACAGGAAAAGCCAGACACAAACATCACTGGCTTGACTGAGTATGATTTTATATCTTATCTGTAAGAATGAGCTGTGCAAGCAGCACGCCTAGTTTATCATGCATCTAAGCCATTTTTCAAACTTTTGTGTCATTAACAATGTGTCAAACACAATCTGCCACATTGTCAAGACTACATGAGAGAAACATAATTCTGGTTTCCAATTCCTATATTGGAAATTTGTGCAACATGCTTCCTTTTAAGACACCCCTGAAGTCTGATTAAAAGAGAGGCATATTTGCAGGACTGAAGTTAGAGTTGCCTGGAGAAATTAGGTAAAAACAAAACAAAACAAAACAAAAACCAAAACATATCCCTACCACTTTGGTCTCTCTTCCTGGGAAGTAGGGACAGTAACTGTGGGAAGATACTCTTTCTACTGCCCTCTTCTGTTCTCCTCACAAGAGAACCACCCAAGTTTTCATGGGCATGCAAACCCCACTGAAGAATGAATCAGGGAATTCCAATCTGTGTGTGATTGTGTTCTGGGCTGGGGCGGGGGGTGGAAGGGTGGAGGGGCGAAGTCTTCATGTCACATTTACTTCTGTGTTTTGTGAGGTAATAACAGCAACAACAAAGGTAGTGTAGGTAACCATGAACAACCTGTGCCAGGATAATCAGTTCAGTGTTTAAAATGTACATGTACGTTCTATCTTCCTACCACCAAAGCATATTAAATCACTCTCTCCGGGGGGAAAGCCTCAAATCTATATTTAGAACAAGTTCCCCAGGCAAGACTTAGGTATAGAATTGTTTGAGAATCCGGGATCTAAGAAAGGTGATAACAGCGCTCCTGCTGCCATTGATGGAATGCTTTCTATCTTCCAGTTACTGTGGCCACCCTCCTGTAAGCCACCTTCATTACTCACCTCCGCGTCTCATCGGGTGTCCCTGAGTCTGCTTTTATTCCTCCACCGCCAACCAGAGTCTTTTAAGAGAGAAATTATTTTGTGCGACTCCACTCCTCAAGGTCTTCTGATGGCCTCTCGTCTCATTCTGAATAAAATCCAGATTTTTCCCATGGCCGTCATAGTCCCACATGAAAGGACCTCTCTAACTTCTGTAACTATCACCCTCTGCCTCCTTCACTCTGCTCCAGCAACTCTGATTTCCATTCTTTCCCTTAGGGACATCAAGGACATTTTCACCTCCAATTCTTTGCATCTACTATTTCCTTTGCTTGGGAAAGCTCTTCCCTGAGTGACGCAAAGGGCTCACTCTTCACTTAACTGAGTATTCCTTTAAACATTCTCTCTTTAGAGAGGATATCTGTGTCTTGCAGCTTCTAAGGTGGTGTCCAAATGTTCCCACCTCCTGCTATTTCTAACCTTGTATAATCCCCACCGCCAATATGCTTTTAACCAAGAGAATATGGCAACATTTAGGGGATGTCACTGCTATGGTTAGAATGCAAAGATTGTTACTTCCATCTTGCCAGGAGACTCTCTTTTGCTGCCTTTCATGAAACAGCTGCTATGTTGCCGAGTCTCACGTGGCAAGTAACGAAGGGCAGCTTCCAGCCGACAGTCAGCAACAATCCAAAAGCTGTTGAGGAACTAAATCCTGTCAACAACCAGGTAAGTGAGCTTGGAAGTGGATCTTTCCCCAGTCAAGCCTTGGAGTGAGACCCCAGCCCTTACAGAAATCTTGATTGCACCTTTCTAAGAGATCCTGAAGCTAAACCATGCTCAGATCCTTGAGCTACAGAAACTTTAAAATAATAATGTATGCTGTTTTAAGCTATTAACTTTAGGGGTAATTTTTTTTAACTCAGCAATAGATGGCTAATACAACTTCTTGGTCACCTTTTATGTAATAGAATCTACCCATTTTGCCTCCTAATCCTGCTTTGTGCTTTATTTCTTCTAAGTTTATATCATCGCCTAGCACATGCTCACTTCCCCCTATTCCATATATGAATTTTTGTCTGTCTCTACCTACTGGGATATTATGCACTTTCACTTACTATTATATGTCCAGGACCTAGAAGAGTACTTGGCACATGATAAAATCTCAGTAAATATTTACTGAATTAGTAAGTTACTCATTGAATTCTTCCGACCAATGCATTATATATGTATATTACTTTCTATTTTTTGTTGAGAAAACATATACATGAAGATTTTAAGAACTTGTCAAGATGTGATAGAGGTAGTAGAGGTAGGATCTGAATACAGTCTGTCTGACTCTTGACTTTCTCCATTATAACAATGTTTCTGAAACTGGGGGTCCAAAACTCCTAAGGGTTTCAGACTGCTTCTTAAGCATTAATTTTTTTTAAGATTTTATTTTTAAGTAATCTCTACACCTAACATGGGGTTCAAACCTACAACCCCAAGATCAAGAGTCACATACGCCACCCACTGAACCAGCCAGGCATCCCAAGCATTAAATATTTTTAATTTAAAAGTTAATTTGTACTGATAACCTGGAAATTTAAGCATATTCTGCACCATCTGGATGACCACCATTTTACATATCTTGAGTCATCAGCGTTGAAGTTTGTGTATCTGATTAGGTTGCCGGTATATTGGTTATCATATCCTTCCTGACTGCCTATCTGTAGGCTGCAAGCTCTATCATCAGATGCAAAGGGAACTGCTTAACCAGCTCCCACAATTGCAGAAGTCAAATCCCCATAACAAAGCCCTTAATATATTGGTTCTGTTTTTCTGATTGAATCCTGAATGGTACACTAGCTCAGTATGTATCAAAATAAGGCTATAAAGTGGGCAAATGCAACCAGTAAAATTTGATGCTAACTTTCCTGGAATTTCAGCTGAAGGATATCATAGCAAAAGAGCTCATTGCTAAGTAGCTCTCAACACCTCGTGCCAGAATTTGGCTCTCAGCCTCTGCTTTTCTCAACCCCTGCCTCCCACCCTATTTTACTCCATATCCTTCTTCCTTCTCTCCCAAGGGCCAGAGTGAGCCTGTTTTGGAATGGTTTCTTCCCCAAACAGGAAGCATGGAAAAATCTAAAAAGAGTCGAGGCAAGGAACTGATGGTTAGTGATGCACTGTTGACAGTACAGGGTGACAACCACAAAGCAGCCTTCCTTTAGGTTCTGCTGCAGATGCAGCCCTGGCATCTCCGTGAGTCTGGACTCACTGCCTCTACAGCTCTAACAACCCCGCCCAAGCACTCATATGGAAACAACCACAGTATTTACTATGCATAGACTCATTTTCCAGAAGTCTTACCCTATCATTTCAGAGAGATATATTCACAAAGGAAACATTTTGGCCTCAACACAAGAGAAAAGCTAGACTTGTGAATCAAAGCTAGACTTGTGTTCACATCAGGCATGCTCTGGACATAAGGTTAAACCTTGATTACATCACTTTGAGAAACAACAGAGAGAAGCGGCCTTTTGAAAGTGCAAATTCACATTTTAAATGTCATCAAGCCAGGAATGTTTCTTACTCTCCTAGCTTTTTAATCTGCACCTAAGTAATCCAAACCTAACTTTTAGAAGACTTGGTCCTCTCCTTCCAGACTGGAGTAGCTGGGCGACATGTCAATTCTACTTTGCAGATGACATAGTCCTGCTTGGGTGAGAACAGACCAGATACTATATTTTCTTAATTTAAAGTCCAAAATTAGTATTTTAGGTAGACTCTTTATTATCTGTATGAGTTTTACTTTAGAAAAAATGTATTCTAAAGATTAACTCTGTATTTTGTCACTCTGCTAAAGTCTAAGCAGCTTCAAATTTTTTCTTTAGCCATTTTCTTTGTTAATTTTTTCCAGAGAAATAATTATAACTATATATGGAACACCTACTATGTGCCATGCTCCATGTTAACAGTTTAACCAGTTATTCTACTCACCCTTAACATTGGCTTGCTGAAGTAGGTGTTATTGTCTCTGACGAGCACCAGGTCACACAACTGGTAAGAGCTTTCTCAACCCTAAGTCATCTGACTCCACAGTCTGTAATCATGACCCCTTCTCTGAATTTACCAACTCTGGTTATTTATTGTATGTTGCAGAACTTCAAGGCCTTCATTAGTATTTGAGCAGAACTAACACCGTGTTTTACAAAATTTGGTTTTGACCCTACCTCCAAATATCCTCTGGTAGTCTGGCCAAGCTAATATTGTTTTCCAGATGGGCAAGAATTTTATTTTGAAAATTTTTAAATTTAAGTTGTGAGCCTCTCTTCCTAACCGCCAATCCTGTAACCCTGTGTAAAACTCTCCCAATGCACTCTAATTCAAGAAATATGTATCTACTAGCCTGCCTGTGGATTATGACTCAGTAGGTTCTCAACCTCCAACTGTCCCAGGAGGTCACATGGAAGCTCTTTTCACAGTGAGTATTCTATTGGCTATATCGTTGGAAAGGTCAAACAAACTTCAAATTTCTTACAGGCACAAACCTTAGTCTATAACTCTTAATATCTTAAAATACTGATAACATTCTGCTCCCTTCTTTTACTTCTAAAGACAGATTTTGTTAAACTTGGCCCCTTCTTCAAATTTCCAGCTATCTCCAGGTAAAGACTGGCAAATAGAGATCATCTTACAAGTCAAATCCAATAGTTTGGTAACAGATGCCAGCCAAGAGACAGATGTTGAAGTTTCATGTGGGCTCAGCAAAAAAGAGCACAGGAATAAAAGGAGGGACTCTATTAGAAACACAGGGAACCAGCACGGTGGCCCAGGTGCCATGTGTCCACTCACCATACCCTACTTATACTGACTCTACCTGTGAAAACCCTGTATCTTATGTCAAAGCCTAGTGATGTAATCAGAACAAAGGAAGCAATATCAACCAGCATCAACACAAGGATTTCGTTTGTTGTTTTGTTGTTGATTATATTTTGAGAGAATTTTAGTCAGGATGACTTCCATTTTATTGTCTTCAATGCGTCTCACAGGAAGGTAACTTTTGAAGCGGTTTCTAAAATACAGCAAAATGTAAGTTGCTTTTAGACTTGTTCTGAGATTAATCCAAGACAATCTAAATAGCTAACTGATAGCTATCTGTATTATATACCAGACCAAATTCATTATACTTTGTATCAAACATGATAAGAATTTTATTAAAACTCATAAAAGCAACTGGGATTTGAGATGATATATACGTATAGAGACAAATACTATACAGATACTAAATGAACTCCTCTTCTTTATCCTTGAAAATTTTACACCTTGACCATGGTTTCTAGACCTTTACAATTCATCATGGTTGTGACTTTATGTGAAAATTATCAGTTACAAATAAATATTTTCAGTGGTATTGCTTTAATCTCCAACTTAATACAAAATTAGCTTTCTTGAAGGCATGAGGCTTTCTCTACTTCTCAATCAAGAGAATTCCCAAACTACTTGAGTTTTTTTCAGAGTGCTCTGCTGTTTCTACATGTCAAGACTCCTAGGAAAGCAGGCAAATTGAACACAAAATCTATCTTCACCACCTTTTAAATCACATTTAAAATTAAAGTTAAGGGGCACCTGGGTGGCTCAGTCAGTTAAGCATTCGACTCTTGGTTTCAGCTCAGTTCAAAATCTCAGGGTCATGAGATTGAGTCCCACATCAGGCTGCACACTCAGTGGGAAGTCTGTTTCCCATTCTCTCTTCTACTCCTCCCCCTGCTTGGGCACACACACACACACTCTCTCTCTCTCTAAAATAAATAAATCTTAAATAAATAAATAAATGTGAAGAAACAAAGAGGCAGAAAACCTGCAAAGATGAAGAGAGCAGGAACAGAGACAACACATACAAGAGATAAAACAAAATCTAGAAGCTGGAAGATAGATTATGACTGGTAACTGACTTCTAATATCTGAGAAAAGTACAATCTAAATCTAAAGTAGGGGAAACTAACAAGAAGCAAATTGATGTTCACCTTATAGCCCTTTGGAATGTTCTGAATGTGGCAGAAATAAGTCCTAAAAGGGCAGGTGAAACAGGAGGATGAGTTGAAGGACTGGCTACATTTTTAAAGGGAAAATTGACCTTTTCTCTTGCAATTATCTCTTTCCAAGTACAACTAAAACCTAGAGGTTTACTCTCTGGAGAATTAAACCTGAAAGGATCTGGTGTTGCTCATAAGAGGTACAGCGGAGGGCAAAGATGAAGGACTGTACTAAAAACAGGGAAGTTATGTGAATGTCGACATACTGAGATCTGAGACTCAACAACCTTCATCCGTCAGCTTCCAGAAAGCTCGAAGCTGGCTTTTTATGTCCCTTAAGCAATAAACTGAGAAAACTGATTTGTCCAGGGGAAAAGACCTATAGAGATACAAAACTGAAGGTCCTGCAACAAAATAGCTGGGCCACAACCAATCACTCTATATTCAAGCTCAATTGTTCACAGGTGTACCCATAAACATAAACTTCCAAGTAGCTTTTCTTATATCTATTTTAAACACTACCACTACAAAGAACAAAGCCAAAGAAAAAGAAAAAGAAATTCAAGAGAGCAAATAGAACAGGAAAAAAAAATTAAAACTTAGAATTTTAAGAGAAGGAATTGCTTTCTTTTTGGTTTTTTTTAAGATTTTATTTATTTATTTGAGAGAAAGAGAGAGCTTGTGCATGAGCTGGAGGAAGGGACTGAGGGACAGGGTGAGAGAGAATCCCAAGCAGACTCTCCACTGAGCACAGAGCTCCACCAGGAGCTAGATCCCAGGATCCTCCGATTGTGACTTGAGCTGTAATCAAGAGTTAGCCGCTGTCAGCCACCCAGGCACCCTGAGGAGAAATTTCATTCTGAAAAGAATTTTTTTAAATGACTATTCCGATAATAATAAAGAGTTCTTGGAAAATGAAAATTAATGCAAAAATTCAATGGAAGAGTTGCAAGCTGTAATTTAATAAATACCCCAGAAAGGGGGGAAAAACAAACAAACAAAACAAAACAACAACAACAACAACAAACCTCACAAAGAGATACAAAATACAGGGGAAAACAATGTTGGTGGATCATGACTTCAGTACTAGACTAATAACTCCAGAAGGGACAAAGAGTGAACACAGAGGGAAGGAAAGGATTAGCAATATTTCAAGAAAATTCCTCAGGATTGAATAATACAAATTTCCAAGTTGAAAGTGCTAAGAACAATAAAATAAAAAAAGATTTGTCTTTCTGAAAAGGAATGCCTATATGAAATTTCATAATATTAAATACAAAAATAAAATGTTAAAAGCTCCCAGAGGGGAAAAAAATGGTCACATTTAAAGAGTCATGAATAAAAATGACATTGTACTCCCCAAAAGCAACAATGGAAATTAGAAGACAATGGAGGAAGGCCTTCATAATTCTGAGGAAAAAAATCTATTTCCAACACAGAATTATGTGTCTGGGAAAACTATCAGTCAAGGTTGTAGGTAATATGAAAATATTCTGAGGCATTTCATATTTCAAAAATTTTACTTTTGGAGCATCTTACTTTATGGAGTTACTAGAGGAAGAACTCCATGAAAATAAGGGAGGAATCTAAAAAAAGAGGAAAGTTGGCTTTCAGGATATAGTCAGTCTAAAACAGAAGAAAGAAGAGAAGGCCAGTGATGATGATGTGTAGTAAGCCTAAGAAACAGCCATTACAAATTGATGCAGAACAAAGAACTCCAGCATTGTGTTTCTAAGAAAAAAGAATAATATACATATACACATACACACAAACACACAATGGGTACTATCTTACCCATTGCATTGAACCCACTGAGGGGAGACTTACACTTCTGGCAAAAGTGAAATACTCATAGGGGATTTGAAAAAAAAAAAAAGAAGAAAGAAAGAAAGAAAGAGAAAGAAAGAAAGAAAGAAAGAAAGAAAGGAAGGAAGGAAGGGAGGAAGGAAGGAGAAAAAAGGAGGTAACTATCATCTGCAGGGAAATCAGAAGGTTTTATAAGAAGTATGATCAGAGAGTTTTTTAAGTAGTGTAATCATGGATACCACATGAGCAAGGTCTGAATAATAAGATAACTTAATGGAATTTGTGAGATAGCTATATGGGGAGGATAAGAGAATAATAAATACTTGGGGGAGGGGAAGGGAGTACAGATAACAGCTAAATCTAACCACTGAAGAAAGTTAATGAATAATATCCAGAACATCTAAAAATCAAGAAATAGAATAATCAAGTAATTTTTTTTATATGTAACAAATACCAGAAGAGTCTAAAAAGTTGAAAGTTGTTGTCTCTGGGGAATGGAAATTAGTCACAATGAGGGCAAGACCGGGAGTCTATGTTTTTCATGTTAAAATCTGTAATACTATTTACCTTTAAATTATGTACATGTATAAATTGGAGAGAAATAAAGCATTGTCTTTTCCAAATTAATGTGTGAGCTATCAGGCAAATAATTATCTTTTGCAATAGCCTAAACTTAGTAGTGAGCATTTCTACATTTCTAGTAAAAAAAACTCCTTCCAACTTTATTTTAAAATTTCTGCTGGAGACCAAGTCCCCATTGTCAAAATTAACTTGGAAACTAAGATAATTATCAAAGAGGAAAGACTGCTTTCCCCCCCTGAAGAATAATTAAGTGCTCTGATTCTCTTATCCACTTTGCCTTTGCAAAATTCATCATAGAATGATAAGTAACGGTAGAATATGGAAAGACAACTTCTCCTGGGAAATTTTGACAATCACAGGAGTGAATTTGGGGCCCAAATTCTCAGAATAATTGTCTCAATACTCTTCTCTAAGAGAAAGACTTGTCCTTTGACAAAGAACAGTAGCAGTGGAGTAATGAATATAAACCTTCTCTTCATTAAATCCTCTCCTGTTTGCTGATTGAGCTCAAGCAACCAAGACAATGAGGGGAAAAAGGACAGGCTCCCCTTAAGTCATTGTGCAAGTTGAATCTTTTTTACAGATTTGTCTTCTAATTTATTCAATTCATCTAGGATAAATGCTTGCCACAAAAAAGAAGCCAGCTTCTAGGTAGGAATTAAGGCTGACTGGTGACTGCATAATTATTTCTGTATAGGACATGATAACCTATACAGATAACCTCTCTCAATCTGTGTGATAACCTCTAACTTTAGGTTAATCCATACGATTTTTCAGTAAGAGTCCATATAACTAAAATCTTTGTAGAAATGAAAATAAATGAATGTTTGAACCTAATCTGCATATCAATGCAGTTTACTCTGTTTTCAAAATGCTAACCTGAGTCTTAAAAAATCTATTATTTCTTTCTGGTCTATGATTACCAAATAATTGTATTCATCATTCTTAGAGCAATTTTCGAAAAGGTCTCATTACAAAGAAAGTATCCAATTTCCCGATTTCTTTTTTATTATTAGAAAATCTCTCTTTACAAAACACTACCTAATACAAATTTCTGGTAGATAAATGTTACATTGAGCTTTTTCCAAATTTTCTTTTTATTTCTTCAGACATCTTAAGAACTCATTAATGCGACACCCTATAGGCAATAGGAAATATTGAAGACATCAGAAACAATGCCTGATGTGTCCCAGAATGTACTGCTGTCTTTCAGATTCAAAGGCAATACTAATGAGGTGTGTGTATACAGTTTAAAAGACCAATACACAGGCAAGAGCACTTCTCCTTACACTCTGTCCACATGAAAGCAGAGCTTTGATTTATAGTTGCAAACATGGTTTGCTGAGCCCACAGGTGTTTGAGAGTAAGCTACTTAGACTCCACTCAGCCTGAAGCCTTGGTTCAGAGGTAGCTCCTTCATCCTCACAGATGCCTTATCTGTTAGCCACTGCTAGTTCTCAGCAGTCCGCAGCTGTGCTACATTGTTTAAAACTGAGCCTCAGGGCTTCCTTAAACTGTTTATTCTGTCTTCCTTGATTGAGGTGGTCCCACTTGCGCTCACTGCCCAGGAGGGGCTCAGTCCAGCTGCTGTCACTCACTCCGCATCATCCCCACATGAGCCATGATGGGAGATTGGCTATGTGCCATGCCTGGCATTTTCCTAGTGATGAGCAGAAGTTGCACTGGTGAAATTATGCAAGAGACCGGGTTTGCAGGCTTCTTGCAATCTTTTAAGGTGGTTTTTGTTGTTGTTGTTGTTTGTTTTGGGGTTTTTTTTTTTTTTGATGGTATTACTCCCTTTGCCCGGAGCCAAGCCTAGATTCTATTGCTGTGTTGGCACCATATTGGCATTCTTGATACAGTGTTTGTATTTTGTTTTCCCGGCAATCAAGGGAGTGTTGGATTTTGTGCTACAAAAGCAGACAACTTTTCATTTTTTTTAAAGATTTTATTTATTTGTTTGAAAGAGAATGAGAGAGAGAGCACAAGAGGGTGGAGGGTCAGAGGGAGAAGCAGACTCCCTGCTGAACAAGGAGCCTGATGAGGGACTCAATCTTGGGGCTCCAGGATTATGCCTTGAGCTGAAGGCAGTCGCTTAACCAACTGAGTACCCAGGTGCCCCGACAACTTTTCATTAGCTTGCCGTGAAAAATCCTTGGATGTTGTGGGTCTTGTGTGACCCACACTAGTAGAGAATGTTGGTCTTTTAAGGTCCACTATAGATTCATTTGTAACTTTTTTTTTAATTGTGTTATGTTAGTCATCATACATTACACCATTAGTTTTTGATGTAGTGTTCCAAGATTCATTTTTTATGTATAACACCCAGTGTTCCATGTAATACATGCCCTCTTTAATACCCACCACCAGGCTCACCTATCCCCCCATGACCTCCCCCCTAAAACCCTCAGATTGTTTCTAGCGGTCCACAGCCTCTCGTGGTTTGTCTCCCCCTCCAATTTCCCCTCCTTCACTTTTCCTTTCCTTCTCCTAATGTCCTCCATGTTATTCCTTATGTTCCACAAGTAAGTGAAGCCATACGATAACTGACTTTCTCTGCTTGACTTATTTCATTCAGCATAATCTCCTCCAGTCCCGTTCATGTTGTTGCAAAAGTTGGGTATTCCTCCTTTCTGATGGCTGAGTAATATCCCATTGTATATACGGACCATATATTCTTTATCCATTCGTCTGTTGAAAGGCATCTTGGCTCTTTCCACAGTTTGGCTATTGTGTACATTGCTGCTATGAACCCTGGGGTGCATTTGGCCCTTCTTTTCACTACATCTGTGTCTTTGGGGTAAATACTCTAGTGCAATTGCCAGGTCATAGGGTAGCTCTATTTTTAATTTTTTAAGGAATGTCCACATTGTTTTCTAAAGTGGCTACATCATCAGTGGAGAGGTACAGAGGAGTTGGGAGTATGCAGACAGATATTGGAATATTCATTTGTAACTTAAGTCATGAAGTCCCCCATGATCACATCATGGGTGTGGGGGCCTTATAAGAACCATGGAGAAAGGCAGATCAAAGAGACTTTGCTCATGTTCAGGAGTACTCTCATGAGTTACTCTATTGCAGAATCTCACTCTGGTCCATGGTTTTCTACATTGTATATCCTCTCCATGGGCAATTCCATCATATAACAATATGCTGGAAACAAGGTAGAAATTTCTACCGGGGTGCCTGGGTGTCTCAGTCGTTAAGACTCTGCCTTCAGCTCAGGTCATGATCCCAGGGTTCTGGGATCAAGCCCTACATAGGGCTCCCTGCTCAGCTGGAAGCCTGCTTCTCCCTCTCCCTCTGCTTCTCCCTGCTTGTGTTCCCTTTCTTGCTGTGTCTCTCTCTGTCTGTCAAATAAATAAGTAAATAAATCTTTTAAAAAACTCCTTTTTTAATTTTTCATGAAAGCTAAAACTTTGGGCACCAGTGACCATGAGATACTTACTCCCTCACAACTCAATAAAGGATGTATTCAACTAGAACCCACATGCACCATAACCTGAAAGTCACAAATTCTTAATAATTTTGAAAAATACATGAGAATGCCTCAAAGTTATAGCATAAAAAAAAAGTTCCATGGCCATGTAGACTAGCCTTGTACTTATATTGAGTTACTGTGCCAGAAAAGTATTACAAATCAAAATAATGCATATAAAAATATTTTTGTAACAGCATTTTTGAGATATAATTCATGAACTGTACAATTTATCCATTTAAATATGTACAATTCAATAATTTTTTAAATCAGCAATTTTTAATATATTCAGAGTTGCGTAATCATTATCACAATTAATTTTAGAACTTTTCCATCAACCAAAAAGAAACCCGATATGCTCTGTCACCCTCATGCCTTCTATACCCTCCCTGTAAGCCCTAAACAACCATAATCCACTTTCAGTCTTTATAGGCTTCTTTATAGATTTGCCTAATCTGGACATTTCATATAAATGGGTAATATAGGGCGCCTGGGTGGCTCAGTGGGTTAAAGCCTCTGCTTTCGGCTCAGGTCATGATCCCAGGGTCCTGGGATCGAGGCCCGCGTCGGGCTCTCTGCTCAGCGGGGAGCCTGCTTCCTCCTCTCCCTGCCTCTCTGCCTACTTGTAATCTCTCTCTCTGGGTCAAATAAATAAATAAAATCTTAAAAAAATAAAATAAAATAAATGGGTAATATAATATGTGGTCTTTTGTGACTGGCTTCTTTCACTTCACATAATGTCTTCAAGTTTTATCCATGTTGTAACATGAGTCAATACTGCTCTCCTTTTAATGGCTGAGTAATNTAAAATAAAATAAATGGGTAATATAATATGTGGTCTTTTGTGACTGGCTTCTTTCACTTCACATAATGTCTTCAAGTTTTATCCATGTTGTAACATGAGTCAATACTGCTCTCCTTTTAATGGCTGAGTAATATTGCATTGTATGACTATCCATTGTATGAATATCCTATTTTTCATTTATCCAGTCATCAATTCATAGATACTGGGTTGTTTCCATCATTTGGCTATTATGAATAATGTTGCTTAGAACATTCATGAACAAGTTTTTGTGTAGACATGTTTTCATTAGTCTTAGGTATATACCTAGGAGTGGAATTTCTGGGTCAAATGGCAAGTCTATGTTTAACTTCTTGAGAAAGTACCAGACTGTTTTCCAAAGTGGCTGTATAATTGTACATTGCCACTAGCAGTGCACGAGGGGCCTAATTTCTTCACATCTTCATCAACACTTCTTGTTACTTCTCTTTTCTATTATAGCCTTCCTCATGGATGTGACATAGTATTTCATTGTAGTTTTGTTTTTTATTTTTTTGTTGGTTGGTTAGTTGGTTGGTTTAACAATTCTATACATTATCCAGTGCTCACCATGATAAATGTAGTTACCACTGCTCATCATACAATGTGATTACAATATTATTGACTATATTTCCTATACTGTACTTTTCATCTCTGTGTCTTATTAATTTTATAACTGGAAGTTTGTACCTCTTAATTATTGTGGTTTTGATGTGCATTTTCCTAATGACAAATGATGTTGAACCTCTTTATGTGGACCTATTAGCCATTTGTATATCTTCTTTGGAGAAATGTCATTCAGATCCTTTGTGTATTTGTTGATTGGGTTGTCTTTTTTTTTTTCAGTTGTAAGAGTTCTTCATATAGTCTAGAGACAGCCCCTAATCAAATATGACTTTCAAATATATCTTATTCTTTGTCTTTTCACTTTCTTGATATTGTACTTTGAAGTATAAAAGTTTTTAATTTTGATTAAGTCTAATTTATCTATAATTTGTTGTTGTTTTTGCTTGTGCTTTCGGTGTCACATAGAGAAATCCATTGCCAAACCCAAGGTCCCAAAGACGTAGTTCTAAGTTTTCTTCTCAAGGTTCTATAGCTTTAGCTTTTATGTTTAGGAAATTGATCCATTTTGAATTAATTTCTATGAATGGCATGAAATAAAAGTCAAACTGATTTCATTCATTTGTATGTGGATATTCACTTGTCCCAATACCATTTGTTGAAATCAAATAATACTGAAAAAAAAATAGCATCTAATTTTCTCTTAGGAAAAAAGTACTGTAAAAGGTTAAAATCCTGGTAAGGACTAGGCGTTCAAATTCATTTTGGCATGATCATAATCCTGGGCTTAATCACCAACTTTCCATAAAATATACAGACTTGTTAGTATAATTTAGTATAAATATTTCAATTAAACACTGGGCAACATAGTTACCAAGTTCAGTCTCATACAGTTGTATTTAATAGGCTACAGTGTCATAATGCATTCTATAGAAGCTCTTAACCTTTTTGTATTTAGAGCTTTAATTTTACTATAATAAATCAGTTAATTGAAAGAAAGCTTTATGGGTGTCCTAGGATGATGAAGCTTTCTTTCTTTCTTTCTTTCTTTCTTTTTTTTTTTAAGATTTTATTTATTTGTTTGACAGAGAGAGAAAGATCACAAGTAGGCAGAGAGGCAGGCAGAGAGAGAGAGGAGGAAGCAGGCTCCCCGCGGAGCAGAGAGCCCGATGCAGGCCTTGATCCCAGGACCCTGAGATCATGACCTGAGCCGAAGGCAGAGGCTTTAACCCACTGAGCCACCCAGGCGCCCTGAAGCTTTCAAAGATAGGTTTGGATAGCAAAATGTTGGAAAACATTTATTTGAAACCACTGAATGGCTTTATATGAAAATGAAGTAACAATATCTATTTGCCTGGCCTGTTTTCTTCATTATACATTTCCCAGCAGAAAGGTGGATATCAGAGATCATGCAGCTATGGTGGCTTCAAAATGTAGAGTTCATTTGCTTTGTTTGAGTTGCTACCAAATATCAGGTATCCTCTCCTTGTGTCATCATGTCAAACTTATATAGGCTAGTCCTTATTTGTGCTAAAATTTCTATCATTTACTCTCTAACTATATTATTACATTCCAAAGTTAAGGGCTTCAAAACTTTGGCCTAAATTATAGCCAAATATGAAGACCCTAAATTTCTGGGTTTAATACTAAACTTAAAATATTAAGTTTTTCCTTCTTGGCCATAATACCTACACATTGCTTTGAAATTCAAAGAAGCACTAGAGTTCATTACCTTCCCATATGAGCAGTTTGTTTGGTTTTGTTTTATTGCACTTAAGTCTAAGGCTGAAAATAGCCATTTGTGATCCAATGATTCTTTGGTACTTTAAATATTTATATCTTGACCATCCATTGCCTAATTTTTTGATGATACATTATGATATTATAATCCATTAAATACAACTTTATAACATTGAGTTTGGTAACTATGTTGCCCAGTGTTTACTTCTTAAAAAATTATACCAAGTTATGTAACAAAAGAACAAACGATTAATTCATCAATTTTACTGAGGTAAAATTTATAAACAATAAAATGAATAGATTTTAACTATAGATTTTTTTTTTAACTTTTAAATTCTTTGAGAACAATGACTTAGTTATAGTGCTTTCTTATGTTCTAGGTTATAACAGTATTCCTTTCTATTTTGGGGGGGGGGGTTGGTGAATGCCCTGAGTAGTGCTTGTCTTCACATTTTAGACCAGTGGTTCTCAAACTTCAGTGAGCATTTAAATTTAAGTGTAGAATGTTATGAGTTTTCACAAATGTAAATATTCACTGACAAATGTAACCACCAGCACAATCAAGATGTAGAAGATTTTCATCAATCCAATGGTTTCCTCAAGTCCCTTTGCAAACTCCCCTCCCACACTTGTCCCTAGAGTACCACTGATGTGATTTCTGTCCCTATAGGCTAGTTTTGCCCTTTCTAGGATTTAATATCAATGGAATCATACTGTATGTACTTTTTTGTGTCTGACTTCTTTAACTCAACAAAATGTTTTTGAGATCCATACATATTGAGTGCGTGAGTACTTTGTTCCTTTTTATTGCTGAGTAGTATTCCATTGTATGGATATACAAAATTTGTTGATCTCCTCACCAGCTGCTGGACATCTGAGTCATTTTTAGATTGGGGCTATAAAAAATAATATTTCGTGTATAAGTCCATGTATATTTTCATTCCTCCTAGGTAAATACTCACGAGTGGAATTGGAGGGCCATATGGTAACTATATATTTAACTTTATTAAAAACAAAAACGAAAAATGAAACTCTGCCAATATCTTTTATTCCAAAGTAGCTGTATCATTTTACATTCCCACCAGCAGTATATGAGCTCCAATTTTTACACATTAAAGAATATAGAGACAATATTTCTGTGCTTCTGCAAAATAAAAAGATGAGATCCTGAGCTAAAAACCAGCTTTGGGAAGTTAATTTACAACTATTCAGTAATGAGAGAATGCCAGAGAGAATGGCCTAACATTGGTTGTGTGTGTTTACCTTTAAGGGAAAAGGAGGCCTAAGATTTTGAAGACCTCTTTAGATAATAAAAGCTTGAGACAAAGGGGCTTATCAGGTCATTGAACAGATAATTTACATTTCAAAAAGTTAGAAAGAGAACCCAAGATTCTTTCCACCCATCTCCAAGGAGAAAAGGCTTTTCTCTTGCTCCTTCTGGGATCAAAGGAAGAGATAGCTGACTTTATCCTGCAAATAGAGAAAATCTATGTTTATCCATCACTTGCCTATGAAGTGTGGGACCACTTGAATAGGGAATTTTTCCATCTGGCTTTCATTGCATTACCACAGCAGTAATCAATGAGACCAGGAGCCCTGATGCAGTTATTATTATATAAAGAATAAAACAAACCTGTCTTCTGATCCAGACTACTGTGTGTGTGCATGAAAAAATTAATAATGATTAATATTCAAAACTCAACCTATATCCTGACCAACACCTGCTATTATCAAGATTTTCAACTTCAGTCTTACCAGTGGGTGTGTAGTAGCATCTCATTCTTGTTTTTATTTATATTTCCTTAATGACTAATGATACAAAGCATGTTTTCCTGTGCTTATTACGCATTTATATATAATCTCTTGGGTCATTTCCGTAAAATCATTTTTCTCTTGTTGTTGGGTTGTTTACTTCTTATTACTGAGCTATGACCGTTCTTTATATATTCAAGATATATGTCCTTTGTTATATGTACGCATTGCAAAATATTTTCTCCCAGTCTGTGACTTGCCTTTCCATTTTTCTTAATAGCATCATTTGGACAGTATTCTGATGGAATAAGAATGAACATATATACCGATGAAACAAAATTGAGCTCAGAAGTACACCTGCACATATTATGGTCATAGATTTTTCAATAATGATGCCAAAGTAGTTCCCTGGGGGAAGAAAGTAGACTTTTCAACAAATGATGGTGGAACAACTGAATATCCAATCGAACAACAACAACAACAAATATATATATGTGTGTGTGTGTGTATCTATCTTATAGCACACAATTATATACATATCTTATAGCACACGATACATAGAAATTAATTCAGAACACCTGACAAGAGTTAAAGACATGCAACTTCTGTAAGGAAATAGGAGAAAATCTTCACAAGCTTTGGCTAAGCTAAGATTATCTTAGATTGGACACAAAAAGCACAAAGCAGTATATTTTAAAAACATTTAAATACTAAGTCCATGAAGAAACTAGACTGTCATTTTCTCCAATTGTAACATATTACACAGTTGAATGAATATTTCCCCAAAGATAAATCATCCCATTGCTGGTACATGACTGGAGAGTCTGTTGGACAAGGAAAGACCATGCAGCTACATGTTGGCTAAATTGAGATGACTTTTCTGCCTTATGCATAGGCTGAGGGTGGGGGTGTATTCCAAGGAACTAGAGGTTTTGATCGTGATGTTTGGTTTTAGTCTACTTTTTAACTACACTTATTACCTCCTCCTTTCTCTGGGGTAAAGGTTTGCTTTAGGGTTGGCCTAGTTTCCATTAGGCTTTAAATATGTTCTAATTAATTTTCTCAGCTGTAGTTATACTGAGATTGCTCTCCAGTGTGACTTCCAAGGAATGCCATAGTTGTGAGAGGAGGTGGCATGGCCTTGCTAAGAGGGAGAAAAATGTCAGCATTGAGCACCAGCTCAATTGTTATCAAGAAGAGATTATCACGAAGGGGCACCTGGGTGGCTCAGTTGGTCAAGCATCTCACTCTTGATTTCAGCTCAGGTCATGATCTCAAGGTCCTGGGATTGAGCCTCACGTCAGGCTGCCTGATCAGTAGGGAGTTAGCATGAGATTCTCTCTCTCTCCCTCTTCCCCTCCCTCCCTCATGCATGTTTGGCATGGAAGAAGCAGAGAGAGAAGCAGGTTCCCTCACTGAACAGAGAGCCCAATGTGGGACTCGATCCCAGGTCGCTGGGATCATAACCTTAGCTGAAGGCAGACTTTTAAGGGACTGAGGCACCCAGGCATCCCACCTTCTACACATTTTAAAAATGCTTTCGTTTTCATTATGCAGGATTGAAGACATACAGACAAGTACTAAAAACATTCTCATAATACCTTGGTACCTACATGCTACTTTTAACAGATCTATTTGCAATTGTGGCTGTTTCTTCCCATTCAGAGGCTTTGGTATTCTTCTCAGTCACTGGGCTCATAAGATTTCCTAATTTCCAAAACTGAATACAATTTGTTTTCCCACCTTTCTTCTCAGTTGTTTCCATCACTGGGGTCTGTGATCCCTTTTCTCTCCACACTGAATTTGAGTATGTCCTAGTCATTGACAGTAAACACTGCTATCTTTTTCACATTTGAAATCAATAACTCTTATCAGTAAGTAGTAGTACTAGTATTAAAAAAAATAAGAGTTTTAAAAAGGAAGATATGTTAAGGAAATCCGGCATGCAACACACAAAAAAATGAGAGAAAACCCTGGTGCAGATTGATGAAGCCAGAGGAAGAGATAGCATGATTAATAAAGAATGACTGCTCCTTAATTTCCTTATCTTCAACACAGATTTATAGAATTTTAAGCTAGATTTTATAGCGCATTTCCAGGAAAAAGGAAAAATGCACAACAAAAATTGCTTTGAAAGTTAACTCTGCTAAACTCTGCCTGTTACCTTTCATCTCCTTAAATCTGAAGCTCTTTGCATAGATACTTTGGAGTTTTAGAAATCAAAGAATCAAAAGGGAAATCCACCATCTGAAAAAAGCATTTTTGCAGTTGCTTTGTCCCCACACTAGTAGGAAATACATCAGTCTCTCACAGTATGCATTTTACTCCTAGTTTTGTGCCTGGGCAATTTTAGAAAGTATATAAACTCTTTCAGGCTTAACACTAGTCAAAGATTGTGTATTTATAACTAAAGAATGTAACAGATGTGTGAAATATCCAAGAGAAGAAATAATGTAAAAATACAAAAATGATGTTGTCTTTTGAATACAGTTTTTTGGAATTTTCTAACATAGATAAAATCTTATTACAATAATATTGGGTACATCTTAAATACTTGCAGTGTATTGGAATTAAGTGATGTGGAGTTTTTTTTTTAAATAGGTGAGACTCACTTGGGAACTGAGTATTCTGTAATTAAAAGTTATTTTTGGAAGGGCCCTTGATCTGTATTAAAATAGTTTTTATTCCTCAAACTTAGTTTATTTGTGTTGTCAAACAAATATGCAAAAAAGATTTTGTGCAGCCAAGGGCAGTAAACTCAGATGTAAAGGTTACAGACAATACCGAAGCTGGACTATCTAAAAGTGATGAATGTTTGGTGAGAGCGGCAAGATGGCGGAGGAGTAGGAGACCGATTATCATCAGGTCCCAGGAATTCACCCAGAGAGCTATCAAACTATTCTGAACACCTATTTGATCGAAGAGAAGAAGAGCAGCAATTCTAGGAACAGAAAATTGACCGCCTTCTGGAAGGTAGGCCGCGCGGAGAAGTGAATCTGAGGCGACGGGAAGATAGACCCCGGGGGGAGGGGCCGGCTGCCAGCAAGGGAGCGAGCAGCGGAGCACAGACTTGGAACTGTTAGAAGTCGGCTCCACGGAGGGACGTCGCCCCAGAGGCCAAGCGGGGGGTGAAGCCCCTGCAGGGACAGTGTGGTCTCAGGACCCACGGGACACAAAAAGACCAGGGGTGTCTGAGCGCGACCGAGCTCCCAGGTCTCAGAGAGAAGCCGGCGGGAGAGACGGAGCTGAGCTGAGGTGTCTCTCAGCTCGGGGTTACCTTGGGCTGTGATCTGAAGCGCAGCCGGGCCACTGATCTGTGAGCGGGGACCCCACGGGCAGCAGATCCGGAGAGACTCACCTTCCTCCTCCGGAAGGAGCGGCGCGGGAGCGGCTGCAGGAATCTGCTGGGTTCAGAGATTCTAAACGGGGCCGCGCCAGAGACAGACGCTCGGTCACAGGCCGGGGGAGCTCGGAGCGTGGCCGGAGACCAGGAGACGGGAGGGACTGCTTTTCTCTGAGGCACACTGAGGACTGAGGCCCCAGGCTCTCGGCTCCTCCGGGTCGGAGACTGGGAGCCGCCATTTTCAGTCCCGTCCTCCAACGAGGTACGGAAAGCGTTCAGGGAACAAAAGCTCCTGAGAGCGAACCCGAGCTGATTACTTAGCCTGGCCCCTGGCGAGGGCGGTGGGAATCCGCCTCGGGCAGAGACACTTGAGAATCATAGCAACAGGCCCCTCCCCCAGAAGACCAAGAGAAACAAACAAACAAACCATCCAGTCAAAGTCAAGTTCAAGACGGCTAAGCGTTGCGGAACCCCAGAACTACGGAAAAGCAACGGAGACAATTCATGGCTTTTTCCCCATGATTCTTCAGTCGTTCAAAGTTCATTGATTTTTTTTTCTCTTTGAAATTTTTTCTTACTTTTTTCTTTTAAAATTTTTCCCTTTTCCTATTTTAACGTTCTTAACTCTTATATCGTATCAACACTTTTTATTCTCTTTTTTTAAAATTTTCATTGTTATAATCATATTTTATCCCTTCATTGTTTTTAACCTTATTTTTTTGGATACTTATAGGGTCTGTTCAATTCACCAATCTAATAGAGATAGATAGAGATAGATAGAGATAGAGATAGATATAGATATGGAGTCATAGACATAGATATAGAAACAGAAATAGATAATATAGATACAGGATTTTGTTTTATTCATTTTTGTTTAGTTTTTGTATGATTTTGGGTTTTTGGGTTTTTGTTTGTTTGTTTGTTTGTTAGTTTTTGGATTTGGTTTTTTTTGTTTTTTGTTTTTTGTTTTTTGTTTTTTTGTTTTTTTTTTTTTTTCCCCTCTTACTTTTCTACCCAGTTCCAGGTCTCTTCTGAGTAGGTTAGTGTATATTTCTCTGGGGTCATCGCTACCCCTTAGTATTTAGTTCTCTCATCCATCTATTCCTATCTGCATAAAATGACAAGGCGGAAAAAATCAACACAAAAAAAAGAACAAGAGCCAGTAATGACGGCTAGGGACCTAATCAATGCGGACATTAGTAATATGACAGAACCAGAGTTCAGAATGACGATTCTTAAGGTGCTGGCTGGGCTTGAAAAAAAAATGGAAGAAAATAGAGAAGCTGTCTCTAAAGAAATAAAAGACCTTTCTGGAGAAATAAAAGAACTAAAATCTAACCAAGCTGAAATCAAAAAAGCTATTAATGAGGTGCAATTGAAAATGGAGGCTCTTACTGCTAGGATAAATGAAGCAGAAGATAGAATTAGTGATTTAGAAGACAAAATGTCAGAGAAAAAAGAAGAGGATGAAAAGAGAGACAAACAACTACTGGACCATGAGGAGAGAATTCGAGAGATAAGTGATGCCATAAGACGAAACAATATTAGAATAATTGGGATCCCAGAAGAGGACGAGATTGAGAGAGGGCCAGAAGGTATATTGGAGCAGATCTTAATACAGAATTTCCCTAATCTGGCAAAGGGAACAAGCATCAAAATCCAGGAGGCACAGAGAAGCCCCCCCAAAATTAATAAAAATAGGTCCACACCCCGTCATCTAATAGTAAAACTTACAAGTCTTAGTGACAAAGAGAAAATCCTGAAAGCAGCTCGGGACAAGAGGTCTATAACATACAATGGTAGAAATATTAGATTGTCAGCAGACCTATCCACAGAGACCTGGCAGGCCAGAAAGAGCTGGCATGATGTATTCAGAGCACTAAATGAGAAAAATCTGCAGCCAAGAATACTATATCCAGCTAGGCTCTCACTGAAAATAGAAGGAGAGATAAAAATCTTCCAGGACAAACAAAAACTCAAGGAATTTGCAAACACCAAGCCAGCCCTACAGGAAATATTGAAAGGGGTCCTCTAAGCAAAGAGAACCTTAAAGAAACATAGACCAGAAAGGAAGAAACACAATATACAGTAACAGTCACCTTACAGGCAATACAATGGCTCTAAATGTATATCTCTCAATAGTTACTCTGAATGTAAATGGACTAAATGCCCCAACTAAAAGACACAGGGTATCAGAATGGATAAAAAAACAAGACCCATCGATATGCTGTCTACAAGAAACTCATCTTACACGCAAAGACACCTCCAGATTTAAAGTGAGGGGGTGGAAAACAATTTACCATGCCAATGGACAGCAAAAGAAAGCTGGAGTGGCAATCCTTATATCAGATAAATTAGATTTTAAGGCAAAGAATATCATAAGAGATGAGGAAGGACACTATATCATACTAAAAGGATCTGTCCAACAAGAAGATCTAACAATCATAAATATCTATGCCCCTAACATGGGAGCAGCCAATTATATAAACCAATTAATAACAAAATCAAAGAAACACATTGACAAGAATACAATATTAGTAGGGGACTTGAACACCCCCCTTACTGAAATGGACAGATCATCAAAGCAAAAGATCAACAAGGAAATAAAGGCTTTAAATGACACCCTGGACCAGTTGGACATCACAGATATATTCAGAACATTCCATCCCAAAACAACAGAATACACATTCTTCTCCAGTGCACATGGAACATTCTCCAGAATAGACCATATTCTGGGTCACAAATCAGGTCTCAACAGGTACCAAAAGATTGGGATCATTCCCTGCATATTTTCAGACCATAATGCTCTGAAACTAGAACTCAACCACAAGAGGAAAGTTGGAAAGACCTCAAATACATGGAGGCTGAAGAACACCCTACTCAAGAATGAATGGGTCAACCAGGAAATTAAAGAAGAATTAAAAAAATTCATGGAAACAAATGAAAATGAAAACACAACTGTTCAAAATCTTTGGGATACAGCAAAAGCAGTCCTAAGAGGAAAGTATATAGCAATACAAGCCTTTCTCAAGAAACAAGAAAGGTCTCAAGTACACAACCTAACTCTACACCTACAAAAGCTAGAGAAAGAACAGCAAAGAAAGGCTACACCCAGCAGGAGAAGAGAAATCATAAAGATCAGAGCAGAAATCAATGAAATAGAAACCAAAAGAACAGTGGAACAAATCAATGAAACTAGGAGCTGGTTCTTTGAAAGAATTAATAAGATTGATAAACCCCTGGCCAGACTTATCCAAAAGAAAAGAGAAAGGACTCAAATTAATAAAATCATGAATGAAAGAGGAGAGATCACAACCAACACCAAAGAAATACAAACAATTCTAAGAACATATTATGAGCAACTCTACACCAGCAAATTTGACAATCTGGAAGAAATGGATGCATTCTTAGAGAAATATAAACTACCAAAACTGAACCAGGAAGAAACTGAAGACCTGAATAGACCCATCACCAGTAAGGAGATTGAAGCAGTCATCAAAAATCTCCCAACGAACAAGAGCCCAGGGCCAGACGGCTTCCCAGGGGAATTCTACCAAACATTTAAAGAAGAATTAATACCTATTCTCCTGAAACTGTTCCAAAAAATAGAATTGGAAGGAAAACTTCCAAACTCCTTTTATGAGGCCAGCATTACCTTGATCCCCAAACCAGGCAAAGACCCCATCAAGAAGGAGAATTACAGACCAATATCTTTGATGAATACGGATGCAAAAATCCTCAACAAAATACTAGCCAATAGGATCCAGCAGCACATAAAAAGGATTATTCACCACGACCAAGTGGGATTTATTCCTGGGATGCAAGGTTGGTTTAACATTCGCAAATCAATCAATGTGATACAAGACATTAATAAAAGAAAGAACAAGAACCATATGATCCTCTCAATAGATGCTGAAAAAGCATTTGACAAAGTACAGCACCCTTTCTTAATCAAAACTCTTCATAGTGTAGGCATAGAGGGTACATACCTCAATATCATCAAAGCCATCTACGAAAAACCCACAGCGAATATCATTCTCAATGGAGAAAAACTGAGAGCTTTTCCCCTAAAGTCAGGAACACGGCAAGGCTGTCCACTATCACCACTGCTATTCAACATAGTACTAGAAGTCCTAGCCTCAGCAATCAGACAACAAAAAGAAATAAAAGGCATCCAAATCGGCAAGGAAGAGGTCAAACTCTCACTCTTTGCAGATGATATGATACTTTATGTGGAAAACCCAAAGGACTCCACTCCAAAACTGCTAGCACTCATACAGGAATTCAGTCAAGTGTCAGGATATAAAATCAATGCACAGAAATCAGTTGCATTTCTATATACCAACAACAAAACAGAAGAAAGAGAAATTAAAGAGTCAATCCCATTTACAATTGCACCCAAAACCATAAGATACCTAGGAATAAACCTAACCAAAGAGGCAAAGAATCTGTATTCAGAAAACTATAAAGTACTCATGAAAGAAATTGAGGAAGACACAAAGAAGTGGAAAAACATTCCATGCTCATGGATGGGTAGAATAAATATTGTGAAAATGTCTATGCTACCTAGAGCAATCTACACATTTAATGCAATCCCCATCAAAATACCAGCAATTTACTTCAAAGAAATGGAACAAATAATCCTAAAATTTATATGGAACCAGAAAAGACCCCGAATAGCCAAAGGAATGTTGAAAAAAAAAAGCAAAGTTGGCGGCATCACAATTCCAGATTTCAAGCTCTATTACAAAGCCGTCATCATCAAGACAGTATGGTACTGGCACAAAAACAGACACATAGACCAGTGGAACAGAATAGAGAACCCAAAAATGGACCCTCAACTCTATGGTCAACTAATCTTCGACAAAGCAGGAAAGAATGTCCAGTGGGAAAAAGACAGTCTCTTCAACAAATGGTGTTGGGAAAACTGGTCAGCCACATGCAGAAAAATGAAACTGGATCATTTCCTGACACCACACACAAAAATAGACTCAAAATGGATAAAAGACCTCAATGTGAGAAAGGAATCCATCAAAATCCTCGAGGAGAACACAGGCAGCAACCTCTTCGACCTCAACCGCAGCAACTTCTTCCTAGGAACCTCACCAAAGGCAAGGGAAGCAAGGGCAAAAATGAACTATTGGGACTTCATCAAGATTAAAAGCTTTTGCACAGCAAAGGAAACAGTCAACAAAACCAAAAGACAACTGACAGAATGGGAGAAGATATTTGCAAATGACATATCAGATAAAGGGCTAGTATCCAAAATCTATAAAGAGCTTCTCAAACTCAACACCCATAAAACAAATAACCCAGTCAAGAAATGGGCAGTAGACATGAACAGACATTTCTCCAAAGAAGACATCCAAATGGCCAACAGACACATGAGAAAGTGCTCAACATCACTCGGCATCAGAGAAATACAAATTAAAACCACAGCGAGATACCACCTTACACCAGTCAGAATGGCTAAAATCAACAAGTCAGGAAATGACAGATGTTGGCGAGGTTGCGGAGAAAGGGGAACCCTCCTACACTGTTGGTGGGAATGCAAACTGGTGCAGCCACTCTGGAAAACAGTATGGAGATTCCTCAAAAAGTTGAAAATGGAGCTACCCTACGACCCAGCAATCGCACTACTGGGTATTTATCCTAAAGACACAAAGGTAGTGATCCTCAGGGGCACGTGCACCCGAATGTTTATAGCAGCAATGTCCACAATAGCCAAACTATGGAAAGAACCTAGATGTCCATCAACAGATGAATGGATAAAGAAGATGTGGTATATATATATACAATGGAATACTATGCAGCTATCAAAAGAAACGAAATCTTGCCATTTGCAACAACATGGATGGAACTGGAGGGTATTATTCTGAGCGAAATAAGTCAATCAGAGAAAGACAGTTATCACATGATCTCTCTGATATGAGGGACTTGAGGGGCAGTGTGGGGGTCGTGGGGAGTAGGGAGGGAAAAATAATGAAACAAGATGGGATGGGGAAGGACACAAACCATAAGAGACTCCTAATCTCACAAAACAAACTGAGAGTTACTGGGGGGTGGGAGGGTAGGGATAGGGTGGATGGGTTATGGACATTGGGGAGGGTTTGTGCTTTGGTGAATGCTGTGAATGATGTAAGCCTGATGATTCACAGACCTGTACCCCTTGGGCAAAGAAAACAAATAAAATTTAAAAAAATAAAAAATAAAAAAATAAAAGTGATAAATGTTTAACAATGTAATGGTTAAAGACAACAAAAAGAAATGAACAAGACGCCAAGAGAAGAAAAATGTAAATTACCAAGACCAATAAAAAAAAGTTTTAGCCTCACTAGTAAGTCCAAAAAATCAAACTAAAGCAATAAGATAAAAATTTTCAACTCTTCAATCAGAAAAGACCCAGACATACTCATCGAAGATGGTTTAGAGGGATTCATAGTAAACTGTTAACACTGGGTGGCTCCAATGGATGGAATTAGAAAAGTAAAAAGTAAATTAATTCTACAGTAGAAGATTTCTGAAATTTCCTACCTGTTTAAAATAATATGTATTAGTCATGTAACTTAAAAAAGAGCAATACGCTAGAAAAGTAATAGAAAAAATACATACACATACTCACAAGTCTCCATGTTGGACCCTCTTTACATGCTGGTTAAACTGTTAATTTCTACAGTGAAATTTGGTAATTCAAATAAAAATTTTAAAATGTACATATTCTTTGATGCACAAAAATTTACTTCTAGGAATTTATCCCACCAAAAGTAATTATAATTATAGGTGAGGATAACTATGGTAAAGTTTATTAGAGAGCTTTCATAAGAGCAAAATGTTGGAAATACCCTAAATGTCCTACAACAATAAAACAGTTAAATAAATCATGAGGTATCTGTATGATAAACTGCTGTCCATAATCACAAATTAAGCTATAAAAAATACTGAATTGCATTGGAATGTTCATGATATATTGTTAAATAAAGAAGTAAATTGTTAAACAGGATTGAAGCTGAACCAATTTTTGTTTAATACTACACAGTTATGATTTTCTATATATCATATATATGGTGACATTATGAATTTACATCACAATATTAATAGCAGTTCTGTCCCTTTGTTAAGGGGACATGGATAGTTTCGTTGTATAATATACTCTGGAAAGTGTTCAAATCACTCCCAACACCTAAAAGAGAAAAAAAAAATTGTTTGAGCCAGGGAAAGCTGGTTTGAGTAACAGAATGGGAAGATTTTTCTGTTATGTATATCTACAAAGGAAAATTAATAGACTTAAAGGAGAAAAAGGAACTATGATAGGCAGAATTCTAAGATTACCCCCCCAATGAATCATATTCTTATAAAATCCTCTCCCCTTGAATTTGGGAAAATCTGTAACTTGCTTCTAGCTAATATAAAATGACAGAGGTTTTGCTACTCCATAACTTTTTTACCTGTATGTAGGACTCTTTCTCAGTAGACCAGAGCCAGAGCTTCTCTTGCTGCCACTGAAGAAATCAGCGGCTGTGTTCTAAGAGGTCTTATGAAAGGGCCATGTGGCAAGAAGTGTGGAGGACTCCAGAACCTGAGAGGGGCCCTCTGTTGACAGACAGCAAGATATTAGGTGCTCAGTTCTACAACCACAAGGAATCGAATTCTGCCAAGAACCACATGAGCTCAGAAGAGGACCCCAAGTTCAAGAAAGGAATGCAGTTTGGCTGACATCCTGATTGCAGCCTTGTGAGGCTGAGCAAAAGACCAGGCTAAGCTGTGCCCATACTCCTGACCCATAGAAACAGGGAGATAAAAAATATGTGCTAGTTTAAGCCAACGAGTTTGTGATAATTCTTTTTATAGCCAACAGAAAAGTAATATAGGCACTAATGTAAAAATGTGTCACAGAATCTTAATTTAACTCAGTAACGTATTCACTCTTTAACCCATTCATTCAACAAAAATTTGCTGAATAGCTACGAATACCATGCTCCATGCTAGCATTGGGTGTATAGTCCCTGCAATGAAGATTACAGATGGAGGGAGAAATGGACAGAAAATAGCCAAACACAGTGCACTGTAATGAATATGAACAAGAGTCATACACAGACTCCCAAATCACATCATGAGGAGCTCCCATTGTGGTGAAGACCACAGGCTTTGGATCTGGACTGACCTGAATTTGAATCCCACCCCAGTTGCATACAAACTTTATGACCTTTGGTCAATTGCTTAAATGAGAGCTTTACTTTTCCCATTTGTAAAAGGGTTATAAGATCTATCTGGTGGAATTATTGTATAGACTACCTTAAATAATTCATTGTAACTGTGCAGTACATAATAAGTGCTCTGTGAATATAAGTAATTATAATTATTATTTTGTCTAGAGGAGATGATGCCTGAACTAAATTCAAAAAGAATCATAGTTGTGAGGGGCAGGGTGGGGGGTTGTGGGGTGGTAGGGAGGGAAAAATAATGAAACAAGATGGGATGGGGAAGGAGACAAAGCATAAGAGACTCCTAATCTCACAGAACAAACTGAGGGTTACTGGGGGGTGGGAGGGTAGGGATAGGGTGGATGGGTTATGGACATTGGGGAGGGTTTGTGCTTTGGTGAATGCTGTGAAAGGTGTAAGCCTGATGATTCACAGACCTGTACCCCTGGGGCAAATAATAAAACAAACAAACAAACAAACAAACAACAACAACAACAAAACCCAAAAAGAATCATAGTTGAACTGCTGAGAATTACGGAAAGTTAGGAGATCCCAAGAAAAGGGAAAAGAGTTTAAAATAATAATATAATACAACTGGGATGTGTTAGTGCTTCAGTATGAAATATATCTATTGAATCTTTACATATGCCAATCACAAGTTTTAAAGCTGAGGATACAGAGATGGATAATTTCTGCCATTAACGCATTCATTCACACTATGGAGAAATACACTTACACGCATGCACACACATCACACACACAGATAAATGTAATACAAAGCAGACTATGGTAGGCATTACCACTGTTCACCAAAATACAACTCTCCGCTTCTGGGAACAATGGAAGGTGACACCTCTCCATCTCTTTAAAATGAAACATAACTATCTGACTTGATTTAGCCAATTAAATAACATGTTGAGTAAAATGTTACTCCTGAATGGAAGTATTTATTTCTAATACTCAGCTATCTTTTCCACAATTCTCTTGCCTCATTGATTGCAAAAGCCTAAAGAAGGTTGAAGTCATTTGTCTCACAGAGCCATTGCCTGGAAAATGGCTGTGCTGGAGTCTAGTCCAGGTCTGTTTTAGACTTTGGGGGATGCAATAGTCTTTTGTCATGTTAAGCCATAAAGTGTTTGGTTTTTACCTCAGGGTAACCTTGCCAATTTTGACAAATACGTATATTGTTACCAGAAGTGGGTGATTCTACAACAAAGAAAATGAAAAGATGTGACATTAGTGGAGAGGTTGGATGGTAGTGGTGAGTAAACTGATCCTAGAGGCTACAAAGATGGTAGCCTATGTTAAAAGCAGTTAGAAAACTCTAGCCAAACTTACTTTTTAGGGGCATCATGAACACAATGAAGTTGTAGTAATATGAGAAGAGACTGAGACACAGAGTCAGTAGTGTGCATTGGCTGCAATTGACTATGCTTGACATGGTACTCTGAGAAAGAAATGAGCTGCAAAAAGTAATGACCAATTTGCAAGGGGCTAAGGGCAGATTGCTCCAAAATAGGCCACTTCGGCATGAACATTATTTTGAGTTAAAAGCAACCAAAACCTAGCAGATTCAGGAATAGCTCTTTACTTTCCCCTCAACTGCCTAAAAAGAATTTAGACAGAGGACCTGCTCCAGGAAGAGGGTTATCACCATAGATAACTACATTATGATATAAACCAGGGGTGGTAAACAACGAAGAATTTATCAAAGTCTGTTTGTTAAAATTCCTCTCTATATCCCATTATGCCAGTGTGGCCCAGTAAACATTTTTTTTTTTACCAAATATTTACTCTTTTTCATCTTCCTATGAATTGCATTTCTTCCTTAAGGTCCCAGACTCGTATCCCCTTCTCCTTAGTTCGGAATGATATATGCACCTCATTTTGCCTGTCTTTGGAATTTCATGTGTTGTGTGTGGATTCCCATTATATGAAACTCAATATGATTTTCATCTGTTAATCTGTCTCTCGTCAACTCTATTCTTAGCCCAGACAGAAAGACTGGAAAAGGCATAAGAAATTCTTCCCCAGCACAAGCATAATGTTTAAAAATGAAATGGAGAGGTTTAGAAATTAAGAAAATGTTGATATTGCTTCTTAACCTCCAACAGAAAAAAAAATGAGAAGGCCTTTTAGCAAAGATAGCTCATTAAAACTGAACATTGTCCTGGGACCAAATTAAAGATTTGTCATCAGATCTATTTTGAAGATCTCTGGATTAATTAAAGTAATTCAGGGAAAACATAAAATTAAGGTATAGTGTCCAGTAAGTCTTTCTAGTTGGTAAGATGGCTCAGTGAAAAGAAACTAGAGTTTTTTCACATGTGCCCGACAGTCTCAGGTAGCTGTAATTCACTCAAGCAGAGGCTGGCCTAGTAGCTCAAAAGGGTAAGAAAGTAAAGAAAAGTAGCTGATTTGAAAACTAAGATCCAAGTCTTGAGGACTGTATGTGTGGCCTTTGGTATGTAGAACTGCCTGGAATCAAACAGATAAGAATCTAAGATTTTGAGGGAATCATATAGCAAAAGAATCATATAAGCTAGACTAAAAAAGACTTTGACTTCTTGAAACTAAAAATGATCCTTAAGCCCGCAAACCTCAATGGGCAAGAAGTGGGCTGAGAAAATGCTGCAGTACCCAAAGAAGGCGTTTCTAGCACTACTGAAGGATAATGGAAAAGAAAAAGTCTCACAGAGGAAAGAGCCAAGGGCTACAGAAGACAATAGACTGATGAGCCCTTCTCAGGGAATAGCAGCACATAGGCCCTAATCATATACAACATTCTCTATTCCCAAGGCTGAGAGTTGTTGCAACATTTACCCAGGCGGATTTCAGTGTTGCAGTGTACTAGGGATGAATGTGTATCTTTTTTCTCCGTCCATCTGAACGCTACTGTGGCTATCCTGACCATGTTACACTGTTATATACCGGGTTTGTGGGAGAGACACAACTTACCTAATTAGTTTATAGGACTGTGTGATAAGAGGAGATATGCCAGGTCCAAAGGCCTCACTCAGAGACCCTAGACTTGGAGTGGGATGAAGTTAGTTGGTTGAACTCTGGGCTATCATCATTTAGGGAGGGTAAATTTCTTTGCATGTCAGAAAGAAATTAAACTGTGTTGTGTGAATAGAATTAGGCAGTCATCAGGGCTGTCCACCAGATAGTTCTAGCTCTCCTTCAGGCACATGATAGGGGAGCAGTGTTTTGCCCTCTTGAAATTGAATGTGGCATTTGACCTGCCTTAGTCAATGAAATTTTGTCAGAAGTGCTAGAAGTGATTTCTAGCCAGCAGCTTTAAGAGCCAATATGCTTCTGTCCTCTTTCTTTCTATTTTGACAGCAGTGCTCCAGATGAAGTCTACTTCAGCAGCTTGGGTCCCAGAATGAGGATGATGTGAAGCAGAGCTCACAGCTTACCTGTGGAAGATAGTTGGTATGAACAAGTGTTTGCTATGTTAAGCCAATGAGATTGCAGGATTGTATTTCAACCCAGCCTAACTACCCTGTTGAGATTGATCTATTAACAAAGACACAAGGATCCTCGTGACTTCATCCCTGCCTACTTCTCAAGCCATAACCCCAACCATTCTCTGATACACATGTAACTCCATCAGCATCAGTAAACTTTAACTTTTTAAATAAAATCACTATACTGTACAGAGCATGGATTGGAGAAAAGAAACTAAAGAATCATAGTCAAATTTATAGATACTGACCACCCCTCACCAATACACAAAGGGGAGTGTAGAGAGTAGAACATGACAGGTCGAGGACAAGATAAAAGTATTTAAAAAGCTGAGTGGAGGAAGCCACTGAAAGTTAGGAGAGAGGCAGAAGACAACCTATCAGAGAAGTTCCTCAGAAGTCAAGGGGGAAACATATCAAGGGTGAAAAAGTCTATAGCATCCAGACTGACAAAAAGATGATGGGGTGCCTGGGTGGCTCAGTTGGTTGGGCCACTCCCTTTGGCTCAGGTCATGGTCCTGGCATCCTGGGATCCAGTCTCGCATCAGGCTCCCGGCTCCACGTGGAGTCTGCTTCTCCCTCTGACCTTCTCCCCTCTCATGCTCTCACTCTCTCTCTCTCTCTCAAGTAAAATAAATAAAATATTAAAAAAAATTATATATATATATATAAAAAAAGACTGACAAAAAGATGAGATAGGATGAGGATCAAGAAGAAGCAATTGGATTGGGCAATTAACAAGCCTGTGCTGTCTTCAAGGGTTTCAGTGGAGGAAAGGATCAAAAAAAGGACTGAGAAGACCTGGAGACAGAATGGGAAGAGGGAGGGAAAATTCATGGAGGACAGGCATGAGCTTGCTGCTGGCAGTCACTATCTCGTTCTTTCCAGAAAGTAAGTCATCCTCTCATGTTGCTTTTCCCCCCAAGTTCCAGAGACCCAATCTAAGAAATCACACTGGGCCCAACCCAGGTGTGTGACGAATAATCTTGGTGCTAAATCTCTGTAAGAACCAGTGTGGACTTAAAATCTAAGCTATTCCAAGTCTGAGAGTGTGCAGGCCTAAATCCCTGGATAAGTCTCTCTAAGCAGCTCTTAGTGTAGTGGAAGGAGCCAACATTTATTATACTTCTTAGATCTGGCATTGCATTTAATCCTCATGACAGCTCTACAAGATGTGCATTAAAATCTCCATTGGGTGAATAAGAAAACCAAATCTCAGAGTGTTTAGATGATAACTCAAGGTCAAACTGTTGTAGGCAGCAAGGTCACAATACGTTCCTGATGCCACAGTCCAGGTCTATGTCATACTTTTCAACTTGGGGTGGTCACCACTGGGGTACATGACCCTATACCATGATATAGAGGAACAAATAGGATTAAACATGACACATTTTTAAAAAATAATAAATCTATTCATGCACTGTAATTTACATAAGGGCAGTGTAAGTTACATAAGTTTTTAAGATAAAACTGAGATACCCCATTATCACTAGACACTGGCTTAAGTGTTTGTTTGCCAGGATGAGAAATACTGTATGTTCAAACCACCAAGAAAGACCTAGACTTATGGACAAATTTCTAAAACCGGAATCACTATGAATCAGTGGTGAGAGAGACTAGAGCCCATGTGCAAGGTAAGTCTCTCACAGCATTACATCCTTCTGCAATGCCAGGCTTCCAAGTGCATACAAGGTAACCGGTCAGTTGGAAAGATTACAGAGATATGGGGCCATCCCATTTTTTTGACCTGGAAAAGTACCAAAAAAGCAAGTTTTTCTCCATGTTTCCTCTCCACTCCCCTACCCGAAAAAAGGATTTTGGCCAATTGAAATATAAACATTATCAATATAAATAGGCCACTATCTCCTAATATCTGATTTATTCATTTAGCTTTACACACATATTTAAAAGCATATATTTATATTTAGCAATATTGCCTTAGCCTGGTCTTGCAACACTTGAAACGACTTTATTCAAATGTCTCACATGCACCTGCCTGTATTGCTCTCATCCTCATTTGATTCACTTTTCAGATTCAAACAGTTTTCCAGACCCCATCATCTGTTTTACAATCTAAATTGACTGAAAGACAGTTATTCTTTTTAAAAGACTTTCTTTATTCATTTGAAAGAGAGAGAGACAGAGACAGAGACAGAAACAGAGAGAGCACAAGCAGGGGGAGAGGCAGAGGGAGAGGGAGAAGTAGTGTCCCCGCTGAGCTGGGAGCTGGACTTGGGGATTTGGGGCTGGATCCTAGGACCTGGAGATCATGACCTGAGCTGAAGGCAGATGCTTAACCATCCGAGTCACCCAGGCGCCCAGAGACAGTTATTTTTAATTTGTGTAGATGCCATCAATGAAAATCTCATCCCAAGCCATAGTGCCCATCATATATTTTTCCAGGAACATATATTTTTTCATTTGTCTTATAGGTATTTATTTGCAAATATCCACTGTATTGCTCTCAAAATGACCTTTATAACTTTAAATCTTCTTTAGAGTCAAAACTTAAAATTACTTGGTCATACAAACAAAGGTATAACTAAAGCTGTGTCAAAATTTTGCCTTTTTTAAAAAATCAGTTCTCAAAAAACTTTCAAAATTAGCATTCCTTAAGCTGTTTCCAAGCATATGAGTCTTTCCCAAATATGTCTTTATTATTAAAAATAAAGTAATTGAGGGAGTACCTTGTAATGTGAAACTCCCTCTTCCCTGAGTGATAATTGTTTAAGGGAAAAGAAAAACTCACCATGTAGTCAAGTGGTAACTTATTTATGCCAGTGCAAAAACCGGCCTCTAGAACCCAAGAGTCTAAGAGGGAGTCATTCATTAACTATTAACAATTCCAAAGTAGGTTCTACATTGATAGCATGAAAAAATCAGCCATAGAGTAATAATAAATTTCTCTTCCTCCTGCCTCAAGTTTCCCCTCTCCTTGCTTGCCTATATTTGATTTCTATTTTTAATTCAATTCCAGAGCAACTGATATCACTTACTGAACCTACTGCAAAGCCCCAAATGCACTGGGATTTGGTAGTTTGGGCTCACGTCAACATAGCCTTTCTCTAAGGGAATGGCTCACAAATGAGGGAAAATCTATTTTCATGTGACTAAAAACCAAACTGAGATCAACAAACTGAGAGCCCCTTGAGCCTATCACTTAAAGATCTAATAAAAGTGGGCGCCTGGGTGGCTCAGTGGGTTAAAGCCTCTGCTTTCGGCTCAGGTCATGATCTCAGGGTCCTGGGATCGAGGCCCACATCGGGCTCCCTGCTCGGCGGGGAGCCTGCTTCCCCCTCTCTCTGCCTGTCTCTCTGCCTCCTTGTGATCTCTCTCCCTCTGTGAAATAAATAAATAAAATCTTTAAAAAAAAAAAAAAAAAAGATCTAATAAAAGTACATTCAGGGGTCTTCATTAAAAGCTGACATTCTTTGAGTGATATTTACTTAATGATATTATCTGACATTCCCTGAGGTGATGTTTTTCTAATAAAAATGTTCTTCTGTGCTGCTCACTTCCATGTTTACATTTCCAGCCCTGATTTTCATGCACGCTCCACTCCAATCGACCCCTTGAAAACCATTTCAAACCCTAGGATGTCCCACTACCACCTGAAACTCAATGTGCCACATAATGAATTCATTTTATCCTTTGTGTAGAGGGATTTCTAAAGGATATCTTCGCGTCATCTCACCTTGGGAAAGAGAAAATAAGTTACACTTAATACACTCTGACTTAGAATATATAGGTCTGAGTAAATTAATTGTTTTGTAGTGATCAGAAAGAACTGGTCATAAAATAGTTCCAGTACTTTTTATTATGAAATTTTGTGTGTCATAGCAAGATTTTAAAAGTTGAGTTAATAATAATTATCTACTTGTTTTTCTGACCACGTGTATCCAGGGAGAATTAAATGTTTCCTTCTGCTGCTTTACTACCCCTGAATGAGCTCTGCTGTGTGTTTATACATGCATGCTTGTGTGTATATGTGTACCTTTGTGTGTTTCTGTATATGTATGTTTGCATCTGTGTGTATCTTGTGTTTGTAAGTACGTGTGTGTGTGTGTGTGTGCAACATACAAAGTTTAACCCAGCTCACGGGAGAACCCTCACAGTCAGTGCATCTGCATCCTCTTCAACTATAGTTCTACCCTTCCATCAGTCAACCATCAACCCCTTCTGTCCACAGGAGGAATATCCTGAATTAAATTCATCCCATCTTGGAGTCAGAGGGAAACAGTAGGACAAACAGACTGTGGGACCCAATTTTTCTCTGTCTACCACATTTAAATGAAAGCAAAGATACAGACCCTTTGTCTCATGTATAAACATGACTTTCTCCCCACATCTTTAGAACTATATTTAGTATGGATGCCTTAGATGTATATAATGCTTTTAAAAAGTGCTAAAAACATATTTTAAGGTCAGGATATCAAATGACACAAAGAAAATGAAGAAAAATAAATTAAGTGTAGAAGCATAGGGTATTTATACATTCAGGAGAGAAAAATATTCAACATACTTTTTAAAACCAATGATCTAAAAACATCATTATGAGAAAATGAACTAATAATGGACTTGGAAGAATGAAGTCACTTTTTGTTTTTATTTTATTTAAATACCTCTTGTTTAGGGAGCTTGACTTGATCAATCCATAGGGGCTGGTTAGAGAGGATAAGCTTCTTTCCCATTCCTATATCTAATTTTGGGTCATCATTCTTTTTCATCCCTCATGAACCATGCAGTCCCAATTACACTCTACGGTTCCTTTACGATGTCTTCCTCCCCATCCCCACAGCTATCGCTTCAGTCCAGACCCAGCTCCTGAGACTCTACTGATCACAACTCCCTCCTTACTGATCTCCCTGACCCCAGATTTTTACATAAATCCATCTTGCCCATGGCACCAGATTAATCTTCCTAGATGCTGCATTTCCTTATTCCACACTGGTGCCAACTCATTGGTTATCAACCAGTCAGGATGCATTTAAATGAGGGCCACTGAATAAAGAGGGGATGAAAAGAACGTTTCTGAGCCCCTTGGCTAACAGATAAGGATATCTACCTGCGGTAGAGGAAATCAATGTCTCAGCTGCTCTAGCCTTGTCCATCAGTCGGCAATCTCCAGAAACATACCCACTTTGCAGAGGCCCTCGTGGTATATTTCCATCTTTGTGCATGTCTTGCCTTCCTAAAAATATGATAAACTTCCTAAAGATAGGGGCTAAGCATTAAGCTGTGAGTATATCCTCTGCAGTGGCCTGGGGGTATGTGACTGGGCTGTATTCAAGTGCCACCTCTCTGTGTGACCTCTGCCACCTTGGACAAGTTATGTGATTTTTTTTTTTTTGAGCTTTATTCCTTAGATGTAAATGAGATCAAGAATACCTGCCTCAACCTAGTTTCAATCATTAAATTCGCCAATTGAGCTAACCTGCTTCCTGCAGTACCTGGCACACAGTAGGTATTGAATAAACTGTAGTAAGTGATTTTTTTTGCTGAGTGGAATGCAGCCGCAGCAGCTGAAAACCTACGAAGAAGTGTGCTGCGAGCAGTCACTGCTCTGAAATTCTGCCTGCGAGACAAAGAAGCAAGTGCTATGAACAACAAAGGCCCTAAAACCCATTGCCAGGGCCAGAATTTAATCCGTTATTTGGGTTTGGGATGACAAGGCTTGTAAGCAAAGCAGCTGGTTTTCAGGAAAACCCCCAGACCCTCCACAGAGATCCCAGGCTCCAGGAGATAGCCAGACTGAAAATGAGCTATTTGTGTAAATCTCTGTGCCTCTATTCCAAAGCACCGAAATGAGTTTATCTTGAAATGCATCTGACTCTCCTCACTCTGTTCTCTCTGACACATATTCTGGGTATTACTCTTCAGTTCCCCTGGAGAAAAGCTGCAAGCCCAGCACCTAATAATAAACCATCACCGTGCCCAGAAAGTAAGGGGAGGTTTCAGTCTGTCCCCCTTTTTGAAAAGGTCATTAAAAAAAAAAAAAAAAGTTACTGTTTCTCCGTTACCACTAGATGGTACTAGCCAGCTGCTTGTCATCTCTCTTACGTTGTTGTTTTGTTTACTGACTGACAACATGCTTTTTAGAAGGGAGACTTCGGCAGACCTTGGTCAGTCATCGGAAAGTCACTAAGGTGCCATTTCTTAGATGTGTCAGCACTTCCCCTTGACCTTCATTTATATAAACTCCTTCTTTGCCCTATCCTGGATAATGGAAATATTTAGTGATCATACAGATGATTCATGCCACATTTGCCCCTGTGTCTGGGACCTTCGGAAGCCCTGGGAGAGATGTGGGACACAATGACTTTGAATTGAAGGCAGCCAGAGTGAAAATTGGATTTTCCACTATTCTCAGGAGTCCTGTCCTGCTGCCTCTTTATTTAGGATATCTTGGTCCCCTTGTCTCAGACTCCCAGCACATCTCCAATGTCTTAGGTTTTACACACAGAAAATTGGAACTCCCTTCTCTTTTCTGGATGGGAAAGGTAGCAGTAGCTCTTGCAGTAAGTCATGGGAGAGACTGGGAAAGACTGGAGGGTAGGACCCTGGCTTCTGACCTTCTTTCCCAACCGGTTTTAAGAGAATTAAGGGGCGCGCCCATCCCTACCCCAACAATTTTTTAAGACATTAGGTGCCACTAACGCCCAGTCTCCTCCAGGTTGGATGGATTGTAGGAAGTGGGAAAGGGGTCCAGGTACTTGATATTTTATTCTGTAGTTAGGCTATGAGAATCAACCAGGCACCAATGGAGAGGTGCGTGTGCTATGCTAATCCAAGATTAGCTAGGAGTAATCATTTAGGGATGGGTATCCATCATGTAGCCCCAGCACCGGACATGGAATAGTTGCTCAATTTTTCTGAGCCTCAGTTTCCCCACCTGGAGAAAAATGCATTTTTTTTTTTTGGTAAGATCCCTAGGAGGACAGAGAAAAATAAAGTTTATAAAGCTCCTGGCATTTAGCAGGGCTTCCCCAAATGTTCCTCTCTCCTGAAATAGCTATAATGGCCAGCAGTCCCCAGCTACCACCCAAGCCTCTCCCTAGGCTAGAGACTGAGTTCCCAGGAACTGGTCCCTAGTCACTAATATTTGTGTAAGATGTAGGAAAACCTGAAATGCCAAACCTTTGCTCTCACTTTTCATAACAGTAGCAGTGGCTTCCACACCTCCTGTTTACATGCCCCATTTGTCTCGAGGAGGGGTGCCTTCAAATCTCAGGAGAGGTTACCATCTGTGAGACTGCTGCATGCTTCTATCCAGTTTCATTAAGAAGTCTTTCATTTCCTTAAACAGGATTTTTCTTTTGAAAAGAGAAACAATTTTGTTTCATTGTTTTTCTCCCAGAAATATTTCCTAAAGGCCAGTGAGACAAATCAAAGGGACAATGTGACATGATGGTGCAATCTTTCCTATCTTAGTTGAATGAAAGTATAGTGAAATTAGCAGGTTGTACTATATAAATAATTGCTACAGGAACACAGCATGATATTAACCTAACATAAAATATTTGTTTCTGGATATAGAGAACAATAGATTTAAAAAGCAATAATTTGAACTAACTACAACACATTCTAACTACATGGGGAAAGGACCATTGAAGTTTTACTTCTTTCAGTAAAAGTTATTCAACAGCAAGTTATTACCATCCAGCAAGTAAATAGTTGGAGTGAACAGAGTCTCGTGTTAAAGCAAGAATTAAGGCGACTTCTAGTTATCATTAAAAATTGTAGGCAGCTCAAAGCTAGTCCCAGAGGAGCACAAAAGTGAAAGAAAGCTAAGTTTGGGGAAGCCTACATGGGCAGAAAGAACAAAGAATAACATCTATCATACGGTAATTTCTGATTTGTGTTTTCAAAGGACCCGAAACTTTTAGAATGTTTAACTTAAAAACTTCAAAGTTAGGATGAAAACTTTGGTGTGTTTTGTAATGGACAACTCCAGCATCATACTGGGAATGATTCCAAAAGCCATTTGTGTGAAAGAGAGCTTGGATCAATTAGTGATGTCTGGGTGCTGCAGGCAAGAAAGGCTGGTTCAGGGTTTCTCCAGCGTACTTCTAGTACTTCATGCACAGAACTATCAGGATATTTACACATCATTTGATAATTGTCTGTTTATATGATAGACCTTCTTTGCAGCCCCAGCACCTGACAAAGAATCAATGCATCCATTTGTAAAGACAAAAATAATTACTCCTGGATTCTGAGAGAATGATGGAGTAGGAAGCATCAGAAATCTGTCTTCCCACCCAGACAACAACTGCACTGGCAGAATCTGTCCGATATAACTATTTTGGAATCCTGGAATCTATTGAGAGCTTGCAACAACTAGGGGAAATCTGGTCAGTAAGTTGAGGCTTGGAAGGTAAGTTGTGGTTAATTTCAGCCAATTTCTGCTGTTAGCACATTTGCAGCTATCTATCCATCACTCCCCAACCCCATGGTAGGCAGCTGCACATATGTCCCTGGAGCAGTTTGCACATAGCTTATGAGAGCCAGAGGGGGCAAAAAGGACCATGTTCTCCAAATATTGGAGATCTGTGCTCTGATCATTGACTGCTGCTTCCGATCAAAGGGGTGCCGCTGAAGGTAGGCAGCCATTGTTGTTGCTGTACCTTCCTCTTTCTTGAAAGCCCCTCCCTCTCTGGCAGAAGTGACTTTCAAGGGGTTTAAAAGTGAAACTTGATTGAGTTTCTGGACAAAGAGATTATGGGAATTATTTTGCACTATCCTTTGTAAAACTTTTTTGTAAGTTTGGAATTATTTCAAAAGAAAAAGAAAAAAGGAAATTTACCATTGCAAAAATACACACATATATACATATAAACATACATACATTAAGTATATAAGTAAGCAAATACTCTTGCCTTAGTTGGGTTTCCCAAAAGCAGAGCAAGAGGGGCGCCTGGGTGGCTCAGTTGGTTAAGCTTCTGCCTTTGGCTCAGGTCATGATCTCTAAGTCCTGGGATCAAGCCCCTCATCAGGCTCACTGCTCAGCAGGGAGTCTTCTCTTCCTTTTCCCCTCTCAAGGCTTGCGCTCTCTTCCCTGTCTCTCTGTCTCTTAAATGAATAAATAACATCTTAAAAAAAAAAAAAAAAGGCAGAGCAAGAGACAATGACCTGGGCAGAGTATTTATCTGGGAAGTGATGCCAGGATGCAGGATTTGGGGGAAGGAGAAGCTAAGTGAGACAGGGAAGAAGGAAAAGCCAATATGATGTTTGCTCATGTAGGTGTTGCTGGAGACTATCTGGGCTTGACTGCACATTTCTATCCATCTTTATAAGGGAGCACTTTGATTCTCAGCAGAAACCTTATTGTCTATAGGAGAAAGTGGAATGATATATTCAAAGTGCTGAAAAAAACCCTGCCAACCAAGAATACTTTGCCCAGGAAAGTTGTCCTTCAGAAACAGAGGAGTGATAGAGACTTTTCCAAACAAACAGAAGCTGAGGGACTTCAGTACCACCAAGCCTGCCTTACAAGAAATGCAGAAAGGGGTTCTTTAAGGTGAAATGAAAAGATGCTAATACATAACATGAAAACATAAAAATATACAGAGCACTGATAAAGGTAAGTATATAGTCAAAGTCAGTATACTCTAATTATGTACTATGGTAAAGTATTAACCACCTATTCTAGTAATATGCTAAAAGACAGGAGTATTAAAAATAACTATAGTTGCAATCCTTTGTTAATGAATACACGATATACAAGAAGTAAGTTGTGACATCAAAAATATGAAAAGAGGGGAGTAAAAGAGTAAAGTTTTTATATGAGATTGAAGTTACTATCAGGATAAAATAGACTTGTGTCTTTAAGGTGTTTCAGGGAAGCCACATGGTAAGCCCAATGCAAAAATCTACAGTAGATGCATAAAAGATAAGAAGAAGGAAATCAAAACATATCACTATGAGAAGTCATCAACTCACAAAGGAGGATAGCAAGAGAGAAGGAAGGAAAAAAAGAATTACAAAAAGCCAGAAAATAATTAATAAGATGGCATTAGTAAGTCCTTGACTATTAATAATTATTCTAAATGTAAATGGATTTATTATTTAATCAAAAGCCATGAAGTGGTTAAATGAATAAAATAATAAGGCTCAACTATGCAGAGCCTACAAGGGACTCACTTCAGCTTTAAGGACACACATATGCTCAATGCAAAAGGATGCCAAAAGATATTCCATGCATGTGCAAACCAAAAGAGAATACGGGTAACTATATCTATATTAGACAAAAAAGACTTTAATACAAAAATTATAACATGAGATAAAGAAGATACATATGTGTCTCATATATATGAGATAAAGAAGACATATATAAATTACATTACCACATATAAAATAATAAAAGGATAAAAGGATCAATTCATCAAGAGGGTATAATAATCATAAATATATATGCACCCAACATTAGAGGTCCTACATATACTAAGCAAATACTAACAGATTTGAAAGGAGAAAAGACAACTACTATCATAATAGTAGAGTACTTCAGTATCCCACTTGCAACAATGGATAGATCATACAGACAGAAAGTCAATAAGGTAACATTGGATTTGAACTATACTTTAGACCAAATTGTCCTAACAGAATGTATGGAACATTCTATATGATAGCAGCTGAATACACATTCTTCTCAAGAGCATATGACACTTTCTCCAGGATAGATTATATGTTAGCTCACAAAGCAAGCATCATTCACACTATCTATTTATTTATTTAAGATTTTATTTATTTATTTGACAAAGAGATAGAGCCAGAGAGCACAAGTGGAGGAACTGGCAGAGGGAGAGGGAGAAGCAGGCTCTGCACTGAAAATGGAGCCTGATGAAGTCTCAATCCCAGGACCCTGGGATCATGACATGAACCAAAGTCAGATGCTTAATCATCTGAGTCACCCAGGCAACCCTCATTCACACTATTTAAATCATGGAGGTAACCCAAATGTCTATCAATCAATGAATGAATGGATAAGCAATAGAATATTATTCAGTCTTTAAAAAGAAATTTTGAAATATGCTATAAAATGGATAAACAAACATTGAAAATATTATGGTAAGTGATATAAGCCAGTCACACAAAGGCAGGTACTACATGATTTCACTTATATGAAGTACGTAGAGTAGCCAAAATGATAGAGATGGTAAGTAGAATGGTGATACCAAAGGGCTTGAAAAGGGGGGAATGGGAAATTGTTATTTAATGGATAAACAGAGTTTCAGTTTTGCAAGATGAAAAGAGTTCTAGAGATGGGTGGAGGTGATTCGTTGTTTTTTTTGTTCTGTTTTGTTTTTGTTTTTTAAAGATTTTATTCATTTATTTTGACAGAGAGAAAAATCACAAGTAGGCAGAGGCAGGCAGAGAGAGAGGGGGAAGCAGGTTCCCCACTGAGAAGAGAGCCCGATGCGGGCCTGGATCCCAGGACCCTGAGATCATGACCTGAGCTGAAGGCAGAGGCTTTAACCCACTGAGCCACCCAGGCACCCTGGGTGGTGGCAATTATTATACAACAATATTAAAGTACTTAATACCACTGAATTTTACACTTAAAATGATTAAGATAGTAAATTTTGTATGTATTGTGCTGTGATAAAAATATTAGAAAAAATTAAATGTATGCTTTTTTGGTTCCTTCCACCATCTTCTTTCCCATCCTTCCTTCCTTCCTTTTTCTTTTTTTTTTCCTTCCATTTCTGGTCCCAGGTAACAACTGAACTGATTTCTGCCCTTATAGTTTTCCTTTTTCTAGAATACAATATATAAATAGAATCACACAGTAGGCAGTGGACTTCTGTGCCTGGCTTCTTTCACATAACATTACACTTTAGGGCCTCAACCTTATTACTGCATGCATCAACTTTGTTCCTTTTTATTATTGTGTGGTATTGTGTTGTATGGATATACCACAACTTGTATACAATTTTCCAATAGACATTTTACAATAGACATTTGGTTGGTACCCAGTTTGGGGTTTTATGAATATATCTGATGTTAATTTTTACATACAGATCTTCGTGTGTGAGCTACTTAAAATTTTTCATTTTTTAAGTTACTTTTTCTAACTTTCTAGCATTCTAAATAGTAGAACATTAGTGGTCCTGTAAGTCACTGAAAGGTAGGAGGTGTCAGGAATTGATGAGGGCCAGTTCAAGTGGTTTTAACAGGATATGTCACTCCAAAATCTCCCCTTTATTCCCATTCTGCTTTGGTATTCCATTCAGTTTCAAATGTGGTTTTCTGATCTGACTCACATCTTAATTCCAGGCACTTGTTAGAAATTACATTGGTTGCAAAATGGCAGGAAGAAAAGATCAAATCTCTTTTGGATTTAAATTTGGAATGAAATGGGACTTTTGTTTAAATTCAATAGAAGCAGTTAACAAAGGAATAGAGACCTTAAAGATGTTTCATTAAAATTACCCATAATGCTACTCTGAGTGATTCATGGTTTTGAGCATTTAAATGAGTCATATTCACCCAAAAGCCTAAACTAATTTTTATTGTAAATGAGGTTCTTAGGGAAATTCTATTAACCATTTAAGCACCATGCAAATTCTCCCTGGCTCAGGTTCTACCTCCTTCATGAAGAAGGCTCCTTCAATCAATTTGCCCTTCTCTGATTCTCTAAATTCCTTCTGACAATATGCCACTCATTTGCTCTCTTATATAAGGTATTTAATTCAGTGTGCATGGGGATGCCTGGGTGGCTCAATTGGTTAAGCGGCTGCCTTTGGCTCAGGTCATGATCCCAGAGCCCTGGCGTTGAGTCCTGCATCAGGCTCCTTGCTCAGTGGGGAGCCCACTTGTCTCTCTGCCTGCCACTCCCCCTACTTGTGCTCTCTCTTCCTCTCTCTCTCACTCTCTCTGACAAATAAATAAAATCTTAAAAAAAAAAATTCAGTGTGTGTGTGTGTGTGTGTGTGTGTGTGTGTTTATTGTGATTTATGTTAGAAGGTTTAATCTCGAGGAGCCCCAAAAGGACTTGGGGAGAAGGGCTTTTTTCTTTCCATCTGGCATCAGCCATCAGCTCCAAGGTAAGCCAAGAAGGGTGCTTACAAGTACATCCAGGAGCTATGGAGGAAAAAGCTGCCTTACATAATGTGCTTTGTTTTCAGGGTGCACCACTGGCAGTACTGCTAACTCTCTGAGCTTCACACCCCACCCAACCCACCCAAGCACCCAATAAAGTGCGCAGACTGGGGTACAAGGCCAACCAAGATTATGTCATATATCGGATTCATGTGTGACACGGTGGCTGCAAACGTCCAGTTCCTAAGGGTGCTACTATGGCAAGCCTGTCCTTCATGGTGTTAACCAGCTAAGTTGGCCCGAAGCCCTCAGTCTGTTGCAGAGGAGAGAGCCGTATACCACTATGGGGCTGTAAGAATCTTGAATATTTACTGGGTTGGCAAAGATTCCACATACAAATTCTTTGAGATCACCCTCCTTGATCCGTTCTATAAAGCTATCGGAAGAAATCCTGACACCCAGTGGATGGATCACCTAACCAGTCCACAAGCACGGGGAGATCTGAGGGTTGGCATCAGCAGGCTCAAGAGCCATGGTCGTGGAAAGGGTCACAAGTCCTACCACACTATTGGCTGTTCTTGCCTTCTGACAATACTCTCCAGGTCCACCATTACTCCTAATATAAGTAATGCTTGTAAAATTCTTACCTAATAAACAATTTAGGACCGCCAAAAAAGAAAAAAAAAAATTTAACCTCCCAAAGTTCAGGGATCACAGTCAGAGAGCATTAGAGCAAAAAGAATCTTATAGAGATTATTTTATGCTTCATGATTAAACAATTATGAAGCTGTTTACATGTGTTGAGTATCTTCTATGTGCCATGAATTATGCTGGCCAATTTATTTATATTTCATCATTTAATTTAATCTAATCCTTACAGCAACCTCATATTAAGGTGGCATAAGCAGCGATAAAAAGATGAAATTTGGAATCGGACAGAACTGAAGTCTAATTTCACCTCTGTTGCTTACTACCTGTGCGATATTATGAGACTGACACGCTGCCTACTGCACTAAGGAGGCACCCTAACCTGTGTGATGTTAAATAAATGCCTTAATCTCTTAAAGCTTTTGTGTTTGTTAAGTGTTACCAAGAGTCACAAGACCTCCATCATAACATATTGAATTGTTTGCTATAGAAATATTTTCATATTTAAGAATTTGTGAGGAATTTTCTGAGTATCTTTCTCTCAACAATTTTTTTGTCTTTCTCACCGGAATATAAACTCCTTGAGGTCGTGATTGGTCCATTTTATTCATTCATGTATTTCTCATGTTAGAACTCAGCACCTAGCACATAATAGGTATTTAACAAGTATCTGTTGAATGAGTGACTGAATGGCCCCTCATCACCATTCCTATTGCCATGGTATCTCTCTCACAGTCCTTTATCTGGGCTGTTGCATCAGCTTGCTTCTGATTTCATTAGGAACAGGCTTCATTCCTTCCATCTATTGTCATCATCAGTGCTTGCTTCTATATACAGCAAACCTATTTATTCTACTCCCCTCATTTAAAGACTTCTATTCACTTCCTATTGTCTGGGGGAAAAAAAAGGAGAAACTCTTTAGGTAGTCCACAAGGGCTTCTGTGATCTAGACCCAGCCTGCCTCTTGAAGTTCTGGTTGAGTCACTGTTCATGATGTCCAGGGACCCCATGGTTGAGTGAGTAAGCATCTCTCCATCTGATAAATAGACTAAAAGTCAAAGCAGTTAATATGCCTCAACTCACAAAGATTGCATTCTTTACATTTTATCATTTGTCCTTAATGCTCCCTTTTGTTCTTACATTTAAGCCTCTCCTCTCCACAAAACCCCAACCCTTCCTTTGAACCTCACCTTCTTTCAGAATATTCCACGTCTCCCAACAATCTCTACCCAGTTTTAGGTCCTAGCCTCCTGGAATTTTAACCCCTTCTATCTAGACATCTAGAATGTCTGGAATGAGCAGCTCTAGCCAGGGCTGGATTCCACACCGGGCAGATCATGACCCAGCCTAAGAAGCTCTCGACTTGGAGCTTCTCATGGTGCAAAGCCAGTCAGCTTTCTCACTGAATTAATTTTATTAAATCAAAGTCCAACCCAATTATTAAGTTACAATAAGCAATACAAGTAATCGGCTCTTAATGGTACACTTTTAGCCTGAAAGAGTTAATAGGGCTTGCAGATTAACCACAAGAGAGCTTCTGGTCCTGTTCATTAAGACATTAGGGATTCTTGCAAGCGTTTGGAGCTACAATAAATTAGTCTCCTGCTAAGTAAGCCATCTGGGATTGTCCCCAGGAAGCTTCTAAAAGTCATAAAATTCTCATGATGAAACAACCTCTGCATTTCTAATACCAGCTGCCAGGATCTCACCAGATGATCTCCAAGGGTAGCCCCAAATAATGCACACCACAATATGACAAGTTTCTGTGTCAGGAGAACAATCAACTTTCCCTAAAACAACTGCGTTTTTCTGATTCGATTGGGTAACTGTGGCCTCTTACGTATCTACACATCCTATATATACCTAAAATATCAGGAAAGTATTTTAATTTTCTTGACCCAAATACCTGATGATTTTTTTCATTTCCTTTTTTTTAAGATTTTATTTATTTATTTGAAAGAGAGAGAGCACAAGTAGGTACAGAGGCAGGCAGAGGGAGAGGGAGAAGCAAGCTCCCCAATGAGCAGGGAGCCTGATATGGGGCTCAATCCCAGGACAATGGGATCATGACCTGAGCCCAAGGCAGATGCTTAACTGAGCTACCCAGGTACCCCTACCTGATGATTCTCAATTGTTTAATTCCACTTGCCACTCTTCTTTCCAGAAGAGTGCTTCTTTTGGTATAACAAAATGAAAACCAAGTCCCTGAAATTCTGGATATTCGGTAGAAGAATAATCCTATCTTCTCTGCAGTATCTAACACAGATTTTCAGCTTCAGTTTGATCATCTGCATTAGGATAAACATTTGGATTTTTCTGGATTTTCACTCATAGACCAAATTCCTACAACTAAAGGACTACTGAGACTATCAAGAATCATTGGAACCATCCAGATTATTTAAAAAAAAAATGCTTATGTCTAAATGACATAAAATAATTATTATATTCCTGAATTTCTCTCTAGTAATGGGAATACAATAATATTCTATTCATGGAATTTTTCCTGAGGAAATAATAGGACATTATTTCAGATTTTAGGACAAAACTTCCTTTACCTATGTTGTGGGAAAACATCATCTGCAGTTGGTTCTTTAGGTGGCAAAGCATATGTGCAGTAATGCCAAGTTATTTTAACTTCTTCAGGTGTCACTGAGGAGAGATGTTCATACTATTCACTGAGAATCCCATTGGTGTTTTGTGTGAAAATTTCTTATGCTATCAAACATCTTAGCAGAGCACAGTTCATAGACTGTGTCAGAGAGACATCTTGCCGAAGAGATCGAATTTTAACTTCTTAAAATTGTGAAGTTTCATTTTCTAAGACTTCTTCCAGGAATGTAAAATATCTGGTTGGTAAACTTTAAAATCCTGTCAAATCATGTATCTGGTATCATAAAATTCTTTTCTTTGCTACATTCAAGCAGTAAAATTTATGACTTCTCAAATAAATAATGAGGTAGAAAATAGTTTCATGGGAGTCTCCAAATAACTGACAAGTTTTAAGGCTGCAGGCTAGATGATATCTTTTGATATTGAGGTTTTTTCACAAAGAGGAGAAAATTTCGTAGGAGAATTCTAATAAGAAATTGAGTCTCATCCCTTGAACTCTTAGGGAGTGAGTCTAATGATTGGAGGAGATATGTGGATACCAGCATGTCAATGCACAATTGCTTTGATTTTATATATCCTTGAGTACATTTTTCTTCCCATATTTGTATGTGTGTATGTGTGTATGAGTGTGCAAGGGAGTATAGTTTTATTACCTCATCTTTAAATTTGATCTTATCTTCTCTGCATTATCTACACACTGATTTTCAGTAGGTAGGTAATATAATATCTTGAAAGGATGGCATTTTAAGAGTTAGACTAGCCTTCTCAAAGTGATTTCAGCATTTTAAACCAGGCTTTTTTCAACTGAGATTCTGTGACAGAATCAAATCCTACAAAAAATTGGAATGACTATTTTCTTCACTCCAAGGATGGTACTTAGCTAGTACCATTTTTTAAAAATATTTATTTATTTATTTTAGAGAGAGAGCATGAGCAGGGAGAGGGGCAGTGGAGGAGAGAGACACTCCTCATGTAGACTCCCCACGAGCATGGACTTCCCCCCCAGCGTGGGTGGGGCTCAATCCCAAGATCCTAAGATAAAAACCTGAGCCAAAATCAAATGTTGGCCACTTAACCAACTGAGCCATCCAGGCACCCCTATCTAGTACCATGTTAGATGCATAGAAAGAAGTCAATTCATTACATACAATGATTACCTTAGAGTATATATGTGTATATGTGTATTTAAACATGCATTTTTTATATTCATAAATGTGTAATAGATATAATTAGATAAAGTTCTATAATACATTAGAAGGATAAATTATAATTTTGTTATATATAAATAAAATCCTACACACAAAATTCAGAGAGTGGGTATAACAGTAGAAAAGTTAGACTCAGGCTGTCTAATACATTGCAATAGGAATGCAATATTTTAAAAAAGTTTTTACACCTATTCTGTTTGCATAATTTTTACTTCTACAATACGTTGTAATCTTAGCCCATTTCACAGAGCCAAAAACTGAATCTCAGGGGATACGGTACTGGTCTCCAAAGACAGCTCCTCAATGAACCATATATCCTGGTACTCTGGACTGAGACTCTTTTCAACTAATAGAATGTGGCAGAAATAAGGCTGTGTGTCTTGTGAGGTTAAGTAGGAAGAAGCCTTATAGCTTCAGCCTTAATCTCTTGGAAATTGAGGAGCTACTTGGAACCCCAGCATTGGTATGGAGATTATTTTAAGCCTAAAACATCTGAGATTCAACAGATGCAAAAAGAAGACTTTCCTGAATGTTCGTTATCTAACTAAAAACAACTTCTGGGAAATGAGGCTGCCATAAATTCCCTCTTTAGAGTGAATCTATAGCTGAATGGAAGAACTAGCACAGCCCTACCATTGATTCCCTCTCTAGGAGTTTATGGCCCTGAAGAAGACCAAAAGACCACTCACACTTGTATAGACAAACATATCGCAAGCTTTCTTATCTCTCATTTGTTTTTATAAAACCTCATGTTTTTCCTAAAGAAGCGTTTTTTTCTTTTCTTTTCTTTTTAGCAATTTTTAAAAATATTTTATTTATTATTTGAGAGAGAGAAAGAGAGAGAGAGCAAGAGCATGAGCTGGGGGGAGGAATGGAAGGGGAGGGAGAAGCAGACTCCCTGCTGAGCAGGGAACCCAACAAGGGGCTCGATCCCAGGACCCCAGAATCATGACCTGAGCCAAAGGCAGCCACTTAACTGACTGAGCCACCAGGTCTCCCAGAAACTTATTTGTTCTTTATGAGCATTTCCCCCTCACTTTTCTTTACTAAGTGGTATATATAAGCCTCCAACTTTACTCATTTAGCCAACCGGCTACTTCTTTTTTTGGCTGTATATGTAAACCTTTTGGTCCCATTAATCTGCCTTTTTTTTTTTTCAGTTTAATTTACAGGCCACTGGACAATGAACCTAGGAGGAGAGAGGAAAAGTATTTTCTTCCCAACAAAACACTACCTCTTAGAGCCTAAGCCTCCAATGCAGAAGTCCAACGGTCCTCAAACTACCCTTCTGCAAGGAAGTCCAACCTAACCAGGTGGACAGGCCAGGTGTGGAGAGAATAATGCCAGCTCATAGATACCAGGAACACTCGCAGGCCCTCCAGACCAGAGAAGCCACATGGAGATGATTCCACATGGAGGAAAATCACCCAGTGGAAACATACCTGAATTTCTAACCTATTAAATTGTGAGGCATAATAAGATGACTGCTTTAAGTCACTAGGTTTTGGGTAGTTTGGTATATGATAGTAGGTAACTATGACAAGAAGTTTAAGTGGCATGTTCTAGACTCATAGTTTCTTAGCAGCCAAGCCAGAAGAAAGCCAAGATTCCTAACCTGCTGTTCCTGAGCCGGCTTTAACTTTGAGGCACTGAAACACCTCCTGGTAAGAGTTCAAAACAAGAAGTGCTCACTGTCCCCAGGACCCGTGGGCACCATCTCAGTGATTAATTCTCCTCTGTAACATTCTGCTTTTATTAAACAATGATAACCATGATGACTATAACCCTATCTACCATTTTATACCTTAGTTTGATTGACTTCAAGAATTTTCCCATGGGAGTAGCTTGGTAGGGGAAAACGAAAAAGGTTACTGTGATTTGGGGTTGGGATGAATTGAAACTGAAGAGAATGCCCAGTTAAACTTGAATTTCAGATAAAGAACAAACACTATTCTAGTATAAGTATGTACTATTCAATATTTGGGACATTCTCATGTTTTAAAAAGTAGCAGGCATTTATCTGAATTTCAAATTGTTTTTTAGATTTTATGTATTTATTTGACAGAGAGAGAGAGATTACAAGTAGGCAGAGAGGCAGGCAGAGAGACGAGGTAGCAAGCTCCCTGCTGAGCAGGGAGCCCGATGCCAATGCGGGGCTCCACCCCAAGACCCTGAGATCATGACCTGAGCCTAAGGCAGAGGCTTTAACCCACTGAGCCACCCAGGCACCCCTGAATTTCAAATTTAACTTGAGATTCTTCTATTTAATCTGGCAGCTCTCAGATGGGGGAAGTTTATGGAAAAAGGAGGTTGAGGCTGTAGAGAAAAACATTTCTTTACTAGGGCCAGTCCTTTCTAGCTCATTATTTTGTCTAGTAGTCCGCTTATCCTAACATACACGAAGGTGTGGCAGCTTCAGTGTTGAAACATTGCCGTGGCTGGAAAAGCTTTGTGAAAAGTGAGTTGGCAGGCTTTATTCCACATATAAAGCACGACTTATACCCTTCCACATGATTTATCAAAGGCCACATGTTTAGCACTTGGAGCATAGCTTGAAGTTCAAAAGCACACAAGAAAGTCACAAAGCCCAAGTACTTGACTCATAAAGAGGCTTGATTATAACCGTGTGTACATTAAGATGAGCAATTTGAAAACTTGGTAGAAACTAACAATAGCAAGAAAGGACAGCTGACCTTAAATAAGGTGACAGCAGAACTATAAGACAAACATATCAGGAATTCCAAAAGCCATTTGGGTAAGAATCACCCATCACCACCCACCACTTTAATTGTTCCTGTTGCAAAAATGATCAAAGTCAAGTACAAATAGCAGATATGTCCTGGTGACCTTAAGTCAATGAGAGATTACATAGTTTAGTATATTTAGTTGAAGAGAGAAGACTAGTGTACATTCATCTTGAAAAAAAAAAGGTTTAGATTTTCAAAAAATTTGGGGCGGGGGGACTGCTGGTTAAAACATAAAGTTCTTTGATTGATCTGGAAAACTCACACATGTGAATTCTTTAAAGATGTCCCATTAAAAGAGGTGTTGGGTCTGAGACTATGTTTTTAAACTACAGTGCAAACACACTTCTATGACATAGTCCTTTGCCATATTCTCTTGGCACCTATTTTCATGTAAGGCATTAAAATGTCAGAATAAAGAGAGAGAGAAAGAAAGAAAAGAAAGGGAAGGAAAGGGAAGGGAAGAAGAAAGGAGGAGGAGGAAGGAAGGAAGGAAGGGAAGGAGGAAGGGGAAGAAGGAAGGCAAAAGTCCAGAATTATACAAGCATTATCAAGAGCCCTAAACTTGCCATCAAAATGTGTCACCTTCAAAATGTTAACGTGAGATGGCCACTTCAGCAAGAGAAATGCTGTGAAAATAGGAAGGGATGTGTGTGGAAAATTAATTCCAGGAAATAGTCTCTTGTTTAAAGAGCATGACTAACAGGAAGATGATATTCTGGATAGTATTTCCTGACTGTTATTCAGGTTGTGATTTTGCAGCATAGTAAGCATAGCTTCAGGTGATAATAAAGGATAATGAATGAATGTATGCTCACCAGCAGGCACATCTTTTCCTTGGCTCAGAATTTAAGAATAGGCAAGGGAGAGCAGCGCAAAGCTAGTTTTTCTTTTATGATTTATTACAGCCTACTAACAAGAAATGTGCTCCAAATAAGTTTGGGTCAGGTGTTAGGAATCTTTGCCCTAGCGCCTAACCAAAATTTAGTCAAATTCAATTAGCTAGTGACCTCTTCAGTAATTTGTCTCTTACTCTCTTACACCCAGGATGAAAGCAACCCATATTCTCTCCATAGGAGATCTAAGGCTGAGGGTATTTGATTTGAATATATTAAGAAGAAAAAAACTCAATCTCCATTAATTTGCAGTAGAGTAATTTATTTGGTAATATCTATTATTAATTTCTATTTGCAACTGGATTAAATATGTAAATATAACCATGCTCTGCAGTGTATCAGGATAACAGAACAGTGTAGGGAAGTGGTTTCCAGTCAAGCTCACTGTTCAAGTTTCTCATGAATGGTGGTAACTATCAAGTAACTTTATAGTAACTATTCAGGAGGCTGAATTTTGGTTCTCTGTGATCTGGACCAACAGCATCTGGGTCACCTGGGAACTTGTCTGAAGTATAAATGCTCATCCTCCCCCACCTTCCACTCCTGTTGAAGCAGAAACTCCAGGAGTGGGTTCCCATAATCCATGTTTTATCAAGCCATTCAGGTGATTCTGATACTGCTAAGGTTAAGAATCTATGATTTAGAGAATGAAGGATGAGCAGTATTTTTTGTGGTATTAGAAATCCCATCATCACTCCACGAATATGAATTATTTTTTGTGTTTGTTTAGCTTATACCTAAAACTTTCTTCTATCTTCCTTTTCCTGTTTTGGTATATGTAACTGCAGCTGCTACTTTTCATGATTCTGCTACGGCAGAATCCAAGGAACAAGGGAAGTCATAGGATTTCCCAGATAATAGTAGCAAGTACTAAGTGGGGCTATTCCTGTCAAGAAGGGTTCTTGACATGATTAGTGGCTCAGAGGCTTCTTCAATCCATGAGTCATGTCATCTCTCCCCCAGTAGCACTCCTATTTCCTTCCCGAGGAGGGCTGTCAGATATAACCAATAAGAATATTGGATATCAAATTAAATTTTAACTTCAAACAGCTAAATTTTTTCCTAAGTTTTATTTTTTTAAGCAATCTCCTCATCCCACATGGGGCTCGAACTCATGACCCTAAGATCAAGAGTTGCATGCTCCACTGACTGAGCCACACAGGTGCCCCACAAACAACTAAATATTTAAGTATAAGTATGTCCCAAGCAATGTTTATGATATACTTGTACTTAAAAATTATTAATTGTTTATCTGAAAATCAAATTTAATAGTTTCCTGAATTTTTTCTGGCAGCTCTAATCCCAGGGACAGTGAGTAGTATAAGTAAAGAGAAGGCTCTCAAGTTTAAAACATTTCAATAAATACACATGTATGAAGTAGTAAAAACTAAAGAGTATTTCTACCATATCCTTCATTATTAATGAAATCATTTGCAAATACGTGGGTTTGGAAGTGAAGTATAAGACTATTACCATCTAATCCCTCACCATAGGCTGCCAAGTTATTATACTCCTTGCCCTGAGGGGGAGGCAGGGCGGGGGTCATGGGGGGTAACTTCTTACTTGTACCTGCATGTTTTGGAGACCAGAATATGCCTCTTTGGCATAAGGATTGTTTTGAACTGATTATTTTGGGAAATAGCAGATACAGGAGAAGCACTAAAAAACAGAGCAGAAGTTACACTTTTGTAAGGGAAGTGGATATTTATAAAAGAAATCACCATTGGTAAGGGTATCTCCCTCTTTGTACCAGGAAAAGAAGGAAGACTAAATTATGGCTAACAGTGGAGAAGGAAATGGATTAAATTTGCATAACAAATCTTATCCTTGGTTAGCTANCTAAATTACGGCTAACAGTGGAGAAGGAAATGGATTAAATTTGCATAACAAATCTTATCCTTGGTTAGCTATTTTCCTAGACACCTCCCAAAACTTGTCTGTCTCTACCCTTTTTCCTTTCTTTTAGCTGAAGATGGTATTTAAGCTCAAGTTCTAGCCACGTCTTTAGTTTACTCATCTCTAAGCTTCTTCTGTGCATATATGAGATACACATATGAGCTAATACCTTTCTGTTTTATTTCTTATTAGCCTCTTTTGTAACTGGAGCCACAGCCAAGAATCTACAAGGATAGAAGGAAAGACTTTTTTTTCCCTCCTCTACATATGTGTGGAATGTGTGGGTACACATGTGTGCATGGCTTGGGGTAGAGAAGAAAGCACTCAAAGACCATTTCTAACTGTATTATTTGGGATCAGACGCTAGAACGCTCAGTTTTCTCAACCATAAAATAGGGAATTATCTCATAGGGCTTTTGGAGCCTCAAATAAAAGAATATTTTTGAAAGCACTTGGTAAACCATGAAATAAAATTCAGCATGATATAATAGAAAGTGCATAGGCGCTGGCATCATTCTGTGGCAGACCACAGAATGAAACTCAGTTCAGAGATACATAAGCTGAGTAAGTTATTTAAATCTCTGGATGAGTTTCCTCATCTGCAAAGGAGGGATACCAATGCCTAACTCCAACACTGTTATTAGGACCAACAGAAATAATGTAGAAAAAGTTACAGGAACAAAAGAGGCACCATAGGCCATGCATGAGCCTATGTATTATGAGTTAAAGTTTTAGAAATTTGGAAAGTATGAAACTCAACTTTTTTTTTTTTGCTGTAGGTTATTAAGTATCTATAATCTGATTTTAATAAAATCGGGCTCTGATTCTTTTCTTTTAAAAGTAATTAGAGGCAGCATAGATTTTTTTTTAATTTGCCATCTCAATTGCANTGCTGTAGGTTATTAAGTATCTATAATCTGATTTTAATAAAATCAGGCTCTGATTATTTTCTTTTAAAAGTAATTAGAGGCAGCATAGATTTTTTTTTAATTTGCCATCTCAATTGCAGGATCTGATGCCCTCATTAATGATTTAAAGAGCTACTTAGCATGTATTAGAGCAAAGTGACCAACTTAAATAATTTACAGTCTGCTTAGATTACTCTCTTACACCCAGGATGAAAGCAACCCATATTCTCTCCATAGGAGATCTAAGGCTGAGGGTATTTGATTTGAATATATTAAGAAGAAAAAAACTCAATCTCCATTAATTTGCAGTAGAGTAATTTATTTGGTAATATCTATTATTAATTTCTATTTGCAACTGGATTAAATATGTAAATATAACCATGCTCTGCAGTGTATCAGGATAACAGAACAGTGTAGGGAAGTGGTTTCCAGTCAAGCTCACTGTTCAAGTTTCTCATGAATGGTGGTAACTATCAAGTAACTTTATAGTAACTATTAAGTTAACTACACAAAGCAATTATGTTGAGTTACAATGGATTACATCATACAGACACATTTCACTATTGATTGGCCCATCCCTTATCTCACCATCCTTAGGAAAAAAAAATTTTAAAAACAGATTAGCAATGTATATGAGAGGTATATTTTCCCAGCGGTATCTACTAAAAAATTCAATCTTGACGAAAATCACAACTGACTTGTGTCTAATGAATATTTTCTTTTTCAGCTTCAAATTTTTGATCACTTGACCATTTTCATTTTGTTTTGTTTTTGAAATTTGGCCTTTATTCATCCAGCAAGAAATGACATACACATACTGAGTTCTAAATGTTCAGATGTGAAGAGCTTAAAAAACAGGCAGCCAGACCAGAACCTCACCTAAAACTGCACGGAGAGCCCCAGGGTGTTCATTAGTTCTCTGCGTCACTGTCAAGTACTGCAGACTGCAGAGGCAATAGTTCCAGAAGTGACTTAAGTCATTTATTTTTTCTGAGTCATAGTGCCCTAATCTAGAAAATGAGGAAAGTGAAGGGTTGGGGGCATATATTAGCTTATTAGAGCTGTCATAAAAAGTACCACGGACTAGGTGGCTTAAACAATAACAATTTATTTTCTCACAAGTCTGGAGGCTTGGTATCCAAGATCAAGGTAGCAGGGGGGTTGGTTTCTTCTGAGGCCTCTTTCCTCGTAGATGACTGCCTTCTCCCTGTATTTTCACATGTCCTCCTCTCTGTGTGTCGATGTCCTAATATTCTCTTCTTATAATGATACTGGTCACATTGCATTATGTTCTACCCATGTAACTTCATTTTATATTAGTTTCCACTTTAAAGGCCCTCTCTCTAAATACTATTACATTTTGAAATAGTGGGGATTAGAACTTAAACATATGAATTTTGGGAAGACATAACTCAGTCCATAACAGGACCTGACTCACCACCTCTATTTGTTTCCTTGGATTCTGACCAAAAAGTAGTGTCTTCCTGGCCACCCTCCAGGAATGGGAGGGGCTTATGTAGTCAATCTTCTTCCCACCAGAACCAGTCTGGTTAGTATGTCATCTCCTTAGAGCCAAAGAATCAACTAGCCTTGTATTAGTTATTTATTGTGGCTGTAACAAATTACCATAAATTGAATGAATTAAACCAATAATACATCCATTATGTCACGGTTCTGGAGGTCAAAAGTCTGACTGGATCTCACTAGGCTAAAACCAAGGTGTCAGCCGGGCAGTGTCCCTCTGGAGGCTCTAAGAATCATCTATTTAATTGCCTTTTCCAGCTTCTAAAGGCCACATGTATTTGTTGGTTCATGACTCTGTCCACCATTTTCAAAGATAGCAATGTCAAGTTGAGTCCTTTTCATGCTACCATCTCTCTGATTCTTTCTTCTGCCTCCCTCTTCCACTTATGAGGATCCTTATTATTACATGAGACCGATTAGAAACTATATTTGTTTCCCAGGCCTGCCATAACAATGGCCACAAACTGGATGGTTTAAAACAAAACATTGTTCTGGAGACTAAGAAATCCAAAATCAAAGAGTCATCAGGGCCATGCTCTTTCTAAAGTCTCTAGGGGAGGATCCTTCCTTGCCTTTTCCTAGCTTTTGGTGGCTGAAGGCAATCCTTGACATTCCTTGCTATTCAATATATAAAACTTATTCCCAGTTCATAACTCCTGAGTGATCTTTCTCAGACCATGCAGCCCCATTTCTTCCCCTGCTACATTATGACTCTTCATTTACTACCTTTCTTCTTCACAGCAGAAATTTAGACACTTCTCTGTGTGCAGAATGTCTTATTATTCCCATTCAGACTAGTCTACTCAAGCAAGCAAAAGCCAATATATTTCAACTGTTTTCTCCTCCTTAAACTTGCTCTAAACAAGTGACAGTCCATCTAATTCTGACACACTGTTTATATGTTCACTGATCATAGATGATTATAAAATGGCTGTAAATTCTTTGATACTCCTCCCAATGAACAGTGAAGTTTATATCCCCTTTGAATCTGAGTGAGCCTGTGATTACTTTGACCAAAAGAGAAAAGTGGAAGTTACCTATGTGATTTATGAGGCTCAATCATAATGGGATTCCACTTCTGCTTGGTCATCTTGGGACACTTGCTCTTAAGAGGGTCCCTTTCTTCTAAGATGCCACTTGCCATGCCACGAGAAGCCCATACCACATCAAGAAGTAACATGTCGCTGGTTGACAGTCTCAGCATCCTGGTTAAGCCCATCTTCAGCCATCGTAGCCAAGGGCTAGAATGTAAGTGAGAAGTCATCCTGAAGATGATCTTCCAACCCCAGTTTTTCTAATCTCCAGTCTTTTGTGTTTTCCCAGCTAAAGTTGGCCAGGAGGTGGGGAGGGGATCTTCTTGTTTAATGCTTAACTGATTTCTAAAAATGGCTTCCTTGATCACACTTTGAGTTAATCTAATTGCTTCCATGAAGGTGAATTTCCTTTCTTTTCTTTTTACTTTCCTTTAATTTTCCTTCCTCCCTTCTTTTTTACCTGCCAGGCTCCTTCCCTCCCTCCTTCCTTCCCTTCCTTCCTTTCCTTCTTTTTTCTTTTTTCTTTTTTTTACCCTCCTAGAGGTTGCAAGCTGAAAAATACCTTACCACTTTGCCTCCTCCACCAAGTGGTGTGTTGAGAGTCTCATGAAAATTGACTGCTAAATTGTCAGGGATTTTACAAACCAGCTGACATCACGTTGGTAGTGTGAAATTGGCCAATGTGCAAGTATTTACACCATGGAAAAAAGCAAATGATAGAAATCAGAGCTATTATTTCCAGAGATTAGTTTGGTAAACATTTACCAGCATGTCAATGACTTCCTTCAAAGATGACCTCCACAAAGTAAGTGGCTTTCTGGAATCAGCACAAGAAGAATAAGTTGTATTTGATTCATACTCTTTCCAATTTCATCATATCATAGACTTTCCAAAATAGGTTTTTTTTTTGCCCCCAGAGCAAATCCTAATAGGAACTATTGAAAGAGGACAAGATATTTTGGCAGCCTGTCTTTGATAGTGTTTATGCTAATATCACACTCAGTTACTGTGATCAAAGAAAAATCCTAATACATACACAGTATGTTTCCTGAATTTTGTAGTATATGCTTCAATTTTATTTTTCAAAATTCCAGGATATAGTCCTGAAATATTGTGTAAAAATATACATTTGAAAATGGTATCAGAGTTGTCTGGCTGGCTTAGTCAGTAGAGTATATGGCTCTTGATCTAGGGGTTGTGAGTTCAAGCCCCATGATGGGTGTAGGGATTACTTAAAAAAAAATCCTAAGGCAACTGGGTGGCTAAGTCAGTTGAGTGTCCAACACTTGGTTTTAGCTCAGGTCATAATCTCATGGGTTGTGGGATCAAACCCCATGGGCTCTGTGCTCAGCAGGGAGTCTACTTGGGATTCTCTCTTTCTCTCTGCCCCCCCCCACCACTTGCACTGGCACTCTCTCTCTAAAATAAATAAATCCTTAAAGAAAAGAAAAGGAAAATGGTATCAGATTTTAGTTGGCTCAGTGAGCTTTCTATACAACAAAATTCTATTAGGCACATATAAAACAATCACTTTTTCCATTTACCTTTGAAATAAATTCATTAATTTTGTCCATTGAGTTTAAAATAATGTAAATTTATAGTTTTTAATAGAGGAGAGAGAGTAAAATGAAGGAAATCTGATTTGCATTTTTTAAAAAGATTTTATTTATTTATTTGAGAGAGAGATAGGGAGAGAGCGCATGAGCAAGGGGAAGGGGCAGAGGGAAAGGGAGAAGCATGCTCCCCACTGAGCAGGGAGCCCAGCACTGGGCTCAATCCCAGGGCCCTGGGATCTTGATCTGAGCTGAAGGCAAGGACTTAGCCAACTGAACCATCCAGGCACCCCCTGATTTGTATTTTTAGTTTTGTCACTAAGTGAGACTTTCTGAGCATCAGTTTTTATCTATAAAACAAAAGATTGGACATTATAATCTCTAAGGCAACTCCCAATTTTGAAATGCTGTGATGATTGGCTACAAACACATTTTCAAAATGAGGTGAAACTTAAGAGAAATCAAAAGGTTAATTAAGGTCAAAAACACTTTTAATTCTTTAGGATTCCACTTGTGAGTAGAGCTAAAAGTCTAAAGATTTTGCTGAAAAATATTAGTGAATTTGTCTTTAAAAGACAAGGTAATGGGATAAATTGTGGTATATTTACACAATAGATTTACTCAGCAATAAAAATAAACTACACACAAGAATGTAGGTAAATTTCAAAAACCTTATTCTGAATGAAAGAAGCCAAGCTAACAAAGATACATATTCTGTGTGTGAGTCCTTTTATATGAAGTTCCAGAGTAGGCAAAACTGATCTATGAGGGTAGAAATCAGATCCATGGTTGCTTGGGGTGTTTGTGATTATCTGGGAAGGAGAACAAAGGTCTTAAGAAGTTGGAAATACTCTGTATCTTCATAGACATGTAAGTTAAATGAGCATGTACCTTTTTCCAGTGGATAAAATTACATTCTTAAATCAGCATATTTCACTGTAGGTAAATTATACTTTAATTTTAAATATTAAAAAAGATGGCCTAAAATTTATAATGTATGTTTAGATTATTAAAAAATTGAGTTTGCATGATTACTTCTGTTATCACTGTTCTTCTGGGATTCTCAATGAAAACTGATTTATTGAAATAATTTACAGTCAAGAAATACAAGTGCTATTTTTTATTTGAAGTATAATTAACATACAGTGCTATATTAGTTTCAGGTGTACAATATAATGATTCAACAATTCTATATATTTCTAAGTGCTCATCAAGATAAGTGTACTCTTAATCCCCTTTATTCATTTCACCCATCTACCCCCCTTCTAGGGGCCACCAGTTTGTTGTCTGTATTTAAGAGCCTGCTTTTTAGTTCTTCTCCTTTTTTATTTTGCTTTGTGTCTTAAATTTTACATGAGTGAAAGCATATGGCATTTGTCTTGCTCTGTCGGACTTATTTCACTTAGTAATATACCCTCTGGGTCTATCCATGTTGTGGCAAATGGCAAGAGTTCATTCTCTTTTTTTTTAACTAATATTCGTGTGCATATGTGTGCGTGTAACACTTCTTCTTTAGCCATTCATCTATTGATGGACACTTGAGTTGCTTCTATATCTTGACTATTGTAGATAATGCTGCGATAATCCTATATCTTTTCAAATGAGAATGCTTTCATTTTCTTTGAGTAAATACCATGTAGTAGAATTACTGAATCATATGGTAGTTCTATTTTTAATTTTTTTAAGGATCCTCCATAATGTTTCTACAGCGGCCACACTAATTTGTATTTCCATCAACAGTGAATGAGGGATTACTTATTTTCCGCGTCCTTGTCAACACTTGCTATTTCTTGTCTTTTATATTTTAGCCATTCTAACAGATGTAAGGTGATATCTCATTGTAGTTTTAATTTGCATTTCCCTAATCATTAGTGATGTTGAGCATCTTTTCATGTGTCAGTTGATCGTTTGTGTATCTTCTTTAGAAAAATGTCTGCTCAGGGTACCTGGGTGACTCAGTTGATTAAGCAGCTACCTTTGGCTCAGGTTTGATCCCAGGGTCCTGGGATCCAAGCCCATGTCAGGCTTTCTGCTCAGCTGAGAGTCTGTTTCTCCCTCTGCCTCTGCCCCTCTCCCCCACTTGTGCACTCTCTCTCTCTCAAGTAAGTAAGTAAATAAAATCTTTTTAAAAAATAGGAGAATGTCTGTTCTAAGTTTTTAAGTAGATCATTTGATTTTTTGATATTGAGCTGTACAAGTTTCTTTATATTTTTTGGATATTAACCCCTAAGTGGTTTTGCCATTTGCAAACATTTTCTCCCATTTGGTAGTTTACCCTCTAGTCTTGTTGTTGGTCTCCTTTGCTCTACAAACCCTTTTTATTTTGATGTAATCTCAATAGTTTAATCTTGCTTTTATTTCCCTTGCCAAAGGAGACGTATCTAGAAAAGTGTTTCTATGGCTGATTATCAAAGAAATTGCTGCCTATGTTTTCTTCCAGGAGTTTTAGAGTATTGGTTCTCACATTTAGGTCTTTAAACCATTTTGAATTTATCTTTGTGTATGGTATAAGAAAGTGGTCCAGTTTCATTCTTTTGCATGTAGCTGTCCAGTTCTCCCAGCACTATTTGTTGAAGACACTGTCTTTTCCCCATTGTATATTTTTGCCTCCTTTGTCATGGATTAATTGACCATATAACCTTGGGTTTATTTCCAGGCTCTCTATTGTGTTCCATTGATCTATGTGTCTATTTTTGTGCCAGTAGCATACTGTTCTGATTACTACATCTTTGTAGTATATCTTCACATCTGGCATTATGATACCTCCAATTTTGTTCTTTCTCAAGATTGCTCTGGCCTATTCAGGGATTTTTGTGGTTCTATACAAATTATAGGATTATTTGTTTCAGTTTAGGATTATTTGTTTCATTAGTGTTTTGAGAGAGATTGTGTTAAATCTGTAGGTTGCTTTAGGTAATATGGACATTTTAACAACATTGGTTCTTCTATTACATGACATGGAGTGTCTTTCCATTTGTTGTGTCATCTTTAATTTTTTTCACCAGTTGTTTATAGTTTTTGGAATACTTGTCTTTTATCTCCTTGTTAAAGTTTATTCCTAAGTATTTTATTATTTTTGGTGTAATTGTAATGGGATTGTTTTATTAATTTCTCTTTCTGCTATTTCACTATTAATGCATAGAAATGCAACAGATTTCTGTATATTAATTTTGTATCCTGCAATGTTACTGAATTTATAATCAGCTTTAGCAATGTTTTGTAGGAATCTTTACAGTTTTCTACATAGTATCATGCCATCTACAAATAGTGAAAGTTTTTACTTCTTTACCAATTTGGGTGCCTTTTCTTTCTTTTTCTTGTCTGATTGCTATGGCTAAGACTTCCAGCACTGTGTTGAATAAAAGTGGTGAGAGTGGACATCTTTGTTTTGTTCCTGATCTTAAAGGAAAAGCTCTGAGCTTTTCACCATTGAGTATGATGTCAGCTGTGAGTTTTTAATATATGGCCTTCATTATGATGCGCTCTGTTCCTTCTAAACCTACTTTGTTGAGAGTTTATAATCATGAATGGATGTTGTATTTTGTCAAATGCTTTTTTTTTTGCATCTATTAAGATGATCGCATGATTTTTATCCTTTCTCTTGCCAACATGATGATTTAAGTTGCTTCATTTGTGAATAATGAACCACCATTGCATCCCTGGAATAAATCCCACTTGATTGCGGTGAATGATTTTTTTAATGTATTGTTGGATTTAGTTTGCTAATATTTTGTTGAGGATTTTTGTAACTATATTCATCAGAGATATTGGCCTGCAGTTTTCTTTTTTTTTATAATCTCTTTATCCAGTTTTGCTATCAGGGTAATGCTGGCCTCATAGAGTGAATTTGGAAGATTTCTTTCCTCTTCTGTTTTTTGGAATAGTTTGAGAAGAATAGGTATTAACTCTTTAAACGTTTGGTGGAATTCATCTGGATTTTTGTTTGTTGGGAGTATTTTTATTGCTGATTCAATTTCATTGCTAATAAATTTCAAATTTTGAAACATTGCTAATTCATTTCTTCCTGATTCCATTTTGGAAGGTTACATGTTTCTAAGAATTTATCAATTTCTTCTAGGTTGTCCAATTTTTTGACATATAATTTTTTGTGATATTCTCTTATAACCCTCTGTATTTCTGTAGTGTCAGTTGTTATTCTCCCCTTTTATTTATAATTTTATTCATTTGAGTCCTCTCTCTTTCCTTCTTTTTTTTTTTAAAGATTTTTATTTATTTTTTTATTTATTTGACACAGAGAGAGAGCGAGCTCACAAGTAGGCAGGGAGGCAGGCAGAGAGAGAGGAGGAAGCAGGCTCCCTGCTGAGCAGAGAGTCCAATGCAGGGCTGGATTCCAGGACCCTGAGATCATGAACTGAGCCAAAGGCAGAGGCTTAACCCACTGAGCCACCCAGGCGCTCCCCTCTTTCCTTCTTGATGGCTAAAGGTTTATCAATTTTATTCATGTTTTCAAAGAACCAGTTCCTGATTTCATTGATCTGTTGTATTGTTTCGGGGGTTTTGTTTGTTTCTATTTCATTTATTCCTCCTCTACTCTTTATTATTTTCTTCCTTCTACTGGATTTGGGCTTTTTCTTCTTCTTCTTCTTCTTTAGTTTCTTTAGGTAAAAGGTTAGGTTGTTTGCTTGAGATTTTTCTTGTTTGTTGAGGTAGACTTACATTGCTATAATCTTCCCTGTTAGAACACCTATTGCTGCATCCCAAAGATTTTGGACCATTGTGTTTTCATTTTCATTTGTCTCCGTGTATTTTTTGATTTCTTCTTTGATTTCATGGTTGACCCACCCATTGTTTAGTAGCCTGTTATTTAACCTTCAGGTGTTTGTGTTTTTCCCAGACTTTTTCTTATAATTGATTTCTAGTTTCATATTGTTGTGTTTGGAAAAGATGAATGATATGATTTCAATCTTTTTAAATTCATTGAGATTTGTTTCGTGATATAGCATGTGATCTATTCTGGAGAATGTCCCATGTGCACTTGAAAAGTATGCATATTCTACTGTTTTGGGATGGAATGTTCTGAATGTATCTGCTAAAGTCCCCCACTATTATTGTATTATTGTCAATGCCTTCCTTTAGTCAGCTAATAGTTGCTTTAAGTATTTAGGTGCTCCCATGCTTGATGTATAAATATTTATAATTATTACATCCTCTTGTTGGATTGTTCCTTTTACTACTATGTGGTGTCCTTCTCTGTCTCTTATTACAGTCTTTGTTTTAATGTATACTTTGACTAATATAATAAGTATTGCTACTCCTACTTTCTTTCCACTGCCATTTGCATGTAAATGTTTTTCTATCTCTTCACTTTTAATCTGCATGTGTCCTTAGGTCTGAAATGAGTATAGTTCAGGCACTTTCAAACTGCTGCTTCTGTGCCATATATCAGCTGGTTTATTTGTTTTACTGGCTCTTTTAGGTCAGGGACTCAGTTTCCTATTACCCTCCTGAGTCTACTGATTTTTAAAGTAACTGGAGTTAAGCCCCACTGATTGCAGCAGCTCTGAGAAGTTAAGCCCCACTGGTTTTCAAAGCCAAATGGAAATTCATCTTCCCACCACAGGTCCTCCATGCCTGGGGTGCCTGGCCTGTAGTCTGATCCACTTGCTTGTAGTGTCCCTGTGTCTCTGGGCTTTGAGGTTAGTCTTGCCAGGAGTTTGGTTCCTGACTGTGTCTCTGCCTCTCCTACCCTTTTCTGTGTGGTCTCCTTTCTACAATTAACTGTGGAAAGTCTATTCTGCTAGTTTTCGGGTCACTTTTGTAGTTAGTTGTACTGATGTGGCTGTTACCTTGGTGTGTCCTTGAGATGAGGTGAGTTTAGGATCCTCCTACTCTGCAATCTTCCCAGAAGTGTACAAATGCTATTTTTTAAGATTTTAAAAATTATATTGTTTTGCTTTTCAATTACATGTAAATATAATTTATGCTCATTGTATAAACTTAAAAACATAAAACAGCTAATGATCTCACAGTCACAGCCTTTAGAATGAACAAATATCTGTGTTCTATCAACCCAGAAAACTACAGATGTGGGTATTAGCAAAGCCATGCCACTAACTTCTTCCTTGGATGGGTTGCGGGGGGTGGGGGGGTGGGGGGGATAGTGGTGTCTATTCAAAGATAAGGATCCCTTGTACATATCAGCACTTCTCCACTGCCCTGTAAATGCTGTCTACAAGGAAACTGAGTTTATTCCATATCACTGTAAGCTTCTCTTCAAATGCATCAATGATCATCTTAGTATTTGGAGTCTGACCCAATGAGCCTTAGCTGAATTTCACATTTGCCCAACAATTCAGGGTTGATAGGCTTTAGTGTCACCAGTTCTACTTCCACACAAGAGAGATAAAAACACTGAGCTATCATTTTAAGCACCTGGGGGATGAAGGTGAGAGTAGGGAATAATCTCATTGTGTGTGGATGACTTCTCACACATTTCCATTAATCTACCACACCAGCTATTCAACTTGATCCTACTCTGCCTCGATTGAGTTAATGTTGCATTAATTTTGATTCATGTGTCCTAATGGTCATTTATGCAGAGCATTTGGATGAGAGTGAAAACAATAATTGGAGAGCCCAGACACAAATATTTGATTTTCTATGATTTTGTGATGTTCACAAAATCTGCCATCCAGTAGCAACACCCTGCTGTAATGCCTATTGGTTTCTAAATATACACTCTGATATGATCAATACCATGTCTACAGTATTAATGTAAAGTAGGTATAAATGAAAACTGTTGCTGCTGTTAGAACACTGATGATGGAAATAAGAACTGCTAATATAATAAGATGTCAGTCATGGTTAAAGGCTAATAAAACAAATCTTTTCATTTAAAATTGCATAACAACAGAAACTATTTGCATTTATCTTCAGAATACCAACCCACAGAGAATGGAAAATAATATACTGGTTTTTAGAACTTGGAAAATAAACAATTTAATTAATTATTCAGTATAATATCTATAGAAAATACAAATTTCAGCCATCACCCACAGAAATTCAGTAGTGGAAAAGTAAGATAGAAAAAATTATTCAGGAGAAGATCCAGTATACATTTCCAATGAAATGTGAAAGAAAAAAGTTTGGGAACAGCTGAGTTGTCCTAGAGTTCAGAATAGAGCACTACATGTTTGATTTAGTGTCCTTTTTTAGTTCAGATCAGCTTCCACAAAATCCTTCCCAAACATACTAAATCCAACCAATCCCCAGCATCTTATGGAAAGGCTAATCACTTAAACAAAGACAGTTAGATTTCTTCTTCTTTTTTTTTTAAGATTTTATTAATTTATTTATTTGACACAGAGAGAGATTACAAGTAGGCAGAGAGGCAGGCAGAGAGAGAGGAGGAAGCAGGCTCCCTGCTGAGCAGAGAGCCTGATGTGGGGCTTGATCCCAGGACCCTGAGATCATGACCTGAGCTGAAGGCAGAGGCTTTAACCCACGAGCCACCCAGACACCCCAAGACTTCTTATTTGTAAAATGCACTAATAATGCCTATGCCATGGGATTGTTGTTAGAAAATACCAGTGAGTATAATTCATTCACAAAGTCTTTGTTGATGTCCTCTGTGTGCTTAGTTCTGTTCTCAGTCTGCATTTATGGCGGTGAGCAAGACAAATACGATGGCTTCTCTCTTCTAGAGTGGTTAAATTGGTGAAGAAAACAATTATTTTCATGTTAAAAAAAAAAAGCCCTCCTCAAATAATGTCTGTAGAGCAGTGCTGGTCCAAAGTACCAGGGAGACCCATAATAGGGTTTTGGGTGGAGGTTAGACAGAGGTAACCACAAAGGAGATCAAAAATGTCAATATATAGGGGATATGATTGGATGATGGGGGTGAAATACGGAAAGTATCCAAACATGACTTCTAGATTTTTGTCTTGGTAATTAATGATATAATAATTCAACCTTATTTTAACCCAAGAATTTTATGTTATTTTATAGCTTTATGATATTTTATTATTTTAAAAGCATTTTCAGACCCATTCAGTTTACAATATCAGGATTCTCTTCCAGGTCTCTTTAATGCCAGTCCTGCGTGTAGAGGCTGCTTTTAGGCAACAAGCTTGAGCAATGGAAACCTGACTAAGGTAAAAGGGCCCATAGTGACTGCAGCGCTGAATGCAAACAGGTTCATTAGGTGACCCACCTCAAAATATCCATAAGCCCTAGCTGACCAATGGGCTACTTACAAGCCGGCACAGTTACCAAAAAAGGAAAATTTCATATGTTCCCAGCCCCCTCACTCCCCTACTGAACTACAGCCCCCCCCCCCACAGCTTCCTGGCAGACAGTCTCTCCTTTGCTGTCCCGCCCACTGTCCCTTGTAGTGTATTCAATAAACTTCTATCTCCTGTGTTCCGCCTTGGGCGAATTCTCCCACAGGATTGAGTCCCCCCACACTGCATTCTTCCCGCACCAGCCTACAAATCCTTAAGAGCTTCCTCAAATTCCATCATGGCATTACTTCCTTCTCTGAGTAACCTCAGAGGTTACTGAAAGAATGGGGCATCCATTCTTTCTATCCAGATGGGTCCATCCGGATAGAAGTATGAAGGGCAGAGGCAAGGTGAGGATGTGGGCTCTCAGTGCAAGTGGGCACAGGAAAAAGTGACAGAAAGATGCAGAGAACCTGGGGAGGTAAAAGAGCAAAAGGGTCCTATTGTTCCAGCAGGAAACCAGAGCAGAGGCACCTGCTGCTTTTTCTTTGCCAGGTTAGCCCTGTTTCAATGAATTCAGTAAACAAAAGCCTGGGGGTCAAATATCTGAAACAGAGATTGTGCAAATATTCCTAAGGTGCCTTTTGTTTAGAAACTTTGGCTAACCCTTCCATTTAAGAGGACTTGAGATCTGCTGCGATCTGAGGTCCACATTAGAGAAAGCCCTTTTGTTGGCTTTGCATGGTTTCTGTTGAATCATGCGGCTTACTGGTCTGTTTCTCCTAGGTCATTCTAGGCCTCCTCTCTCCTGACTCAGATTTCATTTCCTATTAGTTTAAGAAAAAGCAGAAGCTTGGACACTTTTAACCTATTAGAGACATTAACAAAGAACAGCCTATTTGCTTGTTATTTCTATTAAAAAAACAAAGCAAACAAAACTGTAGTGTAGACAGCCAATGTTACCTTGGTGATTTCCTTCCCTCTCTTCTGAGCTGAAATTGTGCAAGGCTAATATCAGCATCTGAGACATTCAAGGGAAGAAACGATTTAGAGAGTGAAGCTATTACAGAGCAGGGAAAGGGGTGGGTCCTTCTCTAGGCCCAGTACTAACCAGATTAAAATACGTGCAAGAAAATTACATGTAAGCATTTTAATCTAAGGCAACCGAGCCGGTGCACATTTTTAAAACTAAAAGGAGTGGGGGAAATGAGCTCATTGAGGAAGGTCGGGAGAGTGGCCTCACTCTTGCCTTCCCACTCGGTCCCCTTTACATTCCATTGCAGTGATCATTTTTCTCCTCCATGAAAATAATGATTCTTTAAAGGGCCAGAAGGCACAGCTGATTCCAAGTGAAGCTGACTCAGACTGATGGAGGGAAAGGAAAAGTAAATGCAATTTCATTTCAGGTTTCTGAAAGCTATTTACAAATGAGGGCAAAAGACACTGTAGAAATCATGAGGAACACAGTATGCAGTGTCGCCAAATAGATGATTAAGATGTAATGAGATCACTTAGTAACGCCAACTGAATATTCAGCAACTCAGGGAGCGAGCCCAGGAAAATGGAGACACTGCCAGAGGTGCCTCGCTTCCTCTCCTCTTGGTAGGTTAATCTAATTGCCATGTCAGGGAGATACCGCCTGTCTTTAAATGTTACTAGGCCCCAGCTTTGAGGTTTGCTAATGTGAGTTTGATTTGGAGGCTCTGCACCGGGCATGGAAAGCATGAGCCTCTGGGCTGCAGAAACTCAGTGTGACCAAGCACAGTATGTACTGAGTGCTTTGTTTCTAGTACCTTCTGTGAGTGAACTGCCTGTGACACCTGAGAGGCAGGGAAGCTGCTGTGTGCCTGACTTATCTGTGATGATGTGAGAGCTCTCAGTTCCAAAAGATTTTATCTACCCATTGCGGGCCACCAGCCCACTTCCCCCTACTGTTACTTAATATTGTATTTTCTTAAGATGCAGGGTTTTGTTTTGTTTTGTTTTGCAGCTTAAAATCTCTGTAACTGAAACAGGTCTTACAATTGATAGGGTAGTGTTTTGTTCCTACTTCCTTTCTCTGAATAGAGGGGAGTGATGCCATATTTGCATATGGTATCATGGCCCATAACAGTGAAACTTAGCCTCCAGCCTGTAAGGCCACAGGGACTGAAGGTTGATAGAAACAAGTAGGAAGATGAGTGCTCGCCCGAGTATCCAAGACAAGTAGAAGCCAGGAAGGGCGGGGAGGAGGGCATGCAGAGTTGCCTATGAACATACGGTAGTTTTCTTAGAATAGGGTCACCAAGCCCGTATCTGTCCCTGTGCTTTTGTGCTTGCTTTGTTTTGGTTTTGTTTTCCCCATCATAGCTGTACTTAGAGGGAAAGGGTCTTTGTCTATACCAGAGTGGGAACAGGAGCACTTTCCCGGTTACCTTTAAATATATGCCCCTTGATGTCTAAAACGCACACTTTCCCCTAGCTCTTCAGAGCACCTGAAGCACTGAGATTCTGCCATCCCCCAAAAGTAGCCCAACATCCACATGCCCTCATCCCCATCTTTTCCAGAATGCTCCCCGTCCTTCACCCCTTCCTTGAGGGCTCTGATGAGTAACCAAAACTACTTCGAAGAAACAAACTTAGGCAAAGATACTAGTGGATGATAATATTCCCCTTTCTCGGGTGTTGCATTTTAAAGGATTCTGGAGGAAACACAATATCTTAATTCAAAATACTTGAGTTTGAATTGAGGAATTTTCAAGACACCAGGAAGGATATATTAGGGCAAGAGAGATTTTAAGCCTTCATCAAATCCCATTATATGGGCATCCTTGTGATCTGTTAGAGCCCAAAATTCTGGGCAGCAAGAAATGTCAAATGTAAATGTAAAAATCTACCTCTTCGCTCCTAGCATTTTCATCACAGCTTTGGTGATCCTGACAAGAAGGAGAGAAAAAAAGAAAGAAACCAGTTTTTCCTTTGCAAATTGCTTACCAATTAGCTTTTAATGAACACTTGATTCTTTCATGATGACACAGACTAAGGGTATTTACTCAATCTAATTTCTCCTCAGTTTAATGGGAGCATTTGACTAGTCCCTGCAACAAATTCATCAAAACAAACATTTACTCTGCTACCATTTAAGAGACGTTCTGCCAGCCATTGGGAGAGATTAAAGTATATGAGACATGGTCTCTGCACTCTAGGCACTTAATATCTAGTTGCAGGGACAAGTTTATAAGAGCTCAATAACAGATTCAACACAATGATATGTGTAATGGTACAAAGCAGAAATGCATTACTAAATTCAGTGCCAGGGTATTTAAGAGAGAAACAGTGTGAATAAAAGGTCCTTCTTGGAGGAGTTGAATCTAAAGGGTGGTATTATTAACACCTGTTGTTTCCATTCACCTAGCATCCTTATACCCTTTGGAGAAATTTCCTAGTCCTATTCCCTGTGGTCCTACAGGCAATACTGCACAGTAGGGCACCTGAGCCAGGTTACATCAGTTAGGATTATTCACTCTTCTGACAATAAGACTGGGTCCGAAGGAGTACTTGACTCACCTTGGGCCCATCAGAGTCCTTCCCTGGATTTCTGACTCATACTGGGAAGGAACAGTCCTTCTCCACTGGAATGGGTACATAAAAGAGAATAAATACAGGATTGTTAAAAGCCATGTTCTGCCACACGGAGAGAGCCTTCTTACAGAATAAAGCCTAAAATCAGGAGAAAGCCAAACTGAAAGAAGAAACAGGCATATTCCTGACACCTTTTGAGCATTTAAATGCTCAGGCCTAAAGGTTCACCACTAAGTTTTACAAGCCAATAAATTCCCTTTGTATCTTACTTATCAAATATATCCCCACCCTTCCTGGAACTCAAGTTTCACATGTTAGTCTTCTTACTCCCTAAGGGTCACCAATGCTCTGTTCATTTTCCCCCTATTTTTAAAATTCTATTTGTGCTTAATTTTATTTTATTTTTTTAAAGATTTTTATTTATTTATTTGACACAGAGAGAGAGAAATCAGATCACAGCAGGCAGAGAGGCAGGTGGGGAGAGAGGAGGAAGCAAGCTCCCTGCTGAGCAGAGAGCCCAATGTGGGGCTCGATCCCAGGACCCTGAGATCATGACCTGAGCCGAAGGCAGAGGCCTTAACCCACTGAGCCACCCAGGGGCACCTGTGCTTAATTTTAAATAGTTTCTATTGCTATGTATTAAAGTTCATTGATCTTTTTTTGCAGTGTCTAATTGGCTCTTCATCCCATCCTGTGATTTTTCTCATTTTAGATATCGTGTTTTTCCTATCTGAAAGTTCTATTTGGTTCTTTTTCTATATCTATCTTCCACTTTTTGTCTCAACATGTTCATTTTTTTCCTACACCTTGAGCATATAGAATATATTATAATAGCTATTTTAAGACCTTTGTCTGCTAATAACATTATCTTTGCCATTTGGGGTTCTTGATTTTTTTCCTTCTGGATCGGAGTCATATTTTCTTATTTCTTTGCTTTGTGGTAATTTTTGAGTGAATGCTGGATATTGCAAATTTTATATTGTTGAATTTTTTCTGGTATTCAGTTAATTTACCTGAGATCAATTTGGTTCTTTGAACACTTGCTTTTAAGCTTGGTTAGGACAGGTCTAGAACAACCTTTAGTCTAGGACAAGTTTAGCCCATTTACTGAGGCAACATCTCTTTGAACATTCTACGTGCTGCCTGTGTATTAGGGATCCTATGTGAACTCTGAAAGTTATTCTCTCTCCTACTCTCTCTCCCAGCCTCTCAGAGCTTCAAGCGCCACATGAACCGGCTGATATTCAGCCAAAGATCCCAGAAGATCTGCTAAAGATTTCCAGAACTCTCTCTCCTTCCCACTCTGTCTTTCTCTCTCTGTCTCTGCATCTCTCTCTCTCTGATTTCTTCTCAAATTTTAACTGCCTGAATTCTGATGTCTGTCTCCTCAACTCAGTAAGAACTTTGGGCTTTGTTTGGATCTACCTCCTTGCACTACATCTTAAAAATGCCTCCTAAATGGAATAATTATAGTGTTCATCTCATTTACTTCCCTTCTGTCAGGATCACATTGTCTGTTGTTCAGTATCTGAAAGTAGTTATTTTCTATCTTTTATTTGGTTGTCTAGTTCTTATGGTAGAAGGACAAAGCCAACTATATCAGTTAATCCTTTATGGATGGACGAAGTCCCAAACTTTAATTTCTTTATCTACTCCTTATCAAACTTTCCTCTCAGGGAAACAGTCTATAATTTTTACTTAAGACAAAAAATAAGACAGTGTCCAATATTAGCAAATTTATACTCATCCTGCCCAATTCCTAATTACTATACTACCTTTCTACTTCTCTACCTGAACTGATCCCAGGAGCCACGAGTTATGAGACCTGATTTCATCTGTCAATTGGAAATAATAAGAAGTTCTCAAGTTTGTGATGAGAATCACATGAGATAAATTACATAAAGCCTGGCATAAAATGTTTGTTCTGCAAATGGCAACTCCTAGCACCACTGAATGAATCACAGGAAATGGAAACATTGATTTGTGGAGTGGAGTGGAAGCCAACATTAGTGGCCCCATTTTTCTAAAAATAAACACAAACAGGGCGCCTGGGTGGCTCAGTGGGTTAAAGCCTCTGCCTTCGGCTCAGGTCATGATCTCAGGGTCCTGGGATCGAGCCCCACATCGGGCTCTCTGCTCAGTGGGGAGCCTGCTTCCTCCTCTCTCTCTGCCTGCCTCTCTGCCTACTTGTGATCTCTCTCTCTCTCTCTCTGTCAAATAAGTAAATAAAATCTTTAAAAATAAACACAAACAACAACACACAAACACATTTTCAGTCATGACTTCATTTGGTGCCAATTTTCTGTCTAATAGGCTTTGTTAATTTTGTTATAAAAGTCTGAAGAGTTCAGAAGTTCACCGAAAATGCATTTTTTTCAATATTTTTATATTCTGTAAGTCATATTTTCAAGTAACAATAAAACTAAAAATGAACTGCATAATTGTCATTGAAAAGTAATGCCAAAAAAGCAACCAGTCCTGGTTTTCTGAGTCCTAGAGCTTTGGTATCTTGAGTGAGAGTATGGAAGGAGGGAACGACTAAACTGGCCTCAAGCTTGAAAGATAAATTATGTAATTGGCATTTTTACTAAGTTCTGAAAACAGAAGTAGCAAAGCTTGGTGTTTGCTTTTCATAAATGTCTATGGAAGAATTTTTTCTAGATTTTGTTTTCAAGATATCATTGATTTCATTTTAAAATAGCACTCCCATCAGCTCTTTGTACGGGTAGATCACAGTTATTCCTCACTTGGGAAATGAAGGTCTCTTTTAAATAGTGAGGCTTTCTTACTCCTTTACAAAACATTTACTAAGTATCTGCCTATTCCAGGTACTCTACTAGGTTCTGTAACATGCTAGATTGCACGTATTCTCATTTTATCTCTCATAATATGTATAGTTATCACCATTTGATAGGTGAGGAAACTGGAGGCAAGAGTAATACTATGACTTGTGTCAAGTCACACAGCTATTTAGTGGCACCTCTGGAAAACAAATAAGACTGAGCTATTACCCGCAAGGAACTCTCTGCCTATAGTTTTAAAAATATCTCTTAAAGAGTGAGGAATGGCTGAGTCTCAAAAAGACCCTAAAACACTGATTACAGTAAGTAATCTCCCAACAGCAAGAGGCCATGCCTATAAGGACAGCACTGCTGGCTCCTGGTAGACCAACATCCAGTGAGTTCATTCAGCTTCTGATCCCAGGAAGACAACCTCAGGGGGTACCGTGTTGTTTTTTTCAGAAGCCTCCTGAAGGTTTGCCTGATATCTGAGGAATTAAATCATTCTTTAAAGAAAGGGTGCAATTGAAGGCATTTCATTTCCTATTTTGCTTCTTTCTATTTGCTTAGTAGTTCTCCATAGAGATTTGAACAAAGAATTTACTACAGGGTTTGTATATTCATGCAAATAACATATTTCCCTACAAGACGACACCCTTTGTTCTTCCAGATGCTGAAGCATTTCTGTTTGCTTTTCTAGTTGATTTTGAAGAATTAGGATGCAAATGTGTGGTTGGGCAGATATTTTGTATTCCCCTCAAGCTCTTCCTTATGCTCTGAAAGAGAGAAGGCTGTGCTCCTGAATTTGGGTTCCCTGTTGTTTCCACCAGGTGTGGATTTGCCTCTGCCAGAGACCAAGCTGATGGGCAGCATGCGTTCCTTCTGGAGACGTACACGGTCTGCCTTCACTTGGAGTGCTGTAAATTTACTGTGTGCTTTAGGGCCAGCTTTTCTAATTCTGCAGATTTAAATTGGATTTTATTAGGGTCTTTCCCTCTTTCTCTCTCTCCCTCTCTTTCTATTTATGTGTGTACGTGTCTGTCTGTCTCTCTCTCTTGATTTAGTTAAGGAGTAAACTCTTTTTCTCTTTGGTATAACTTGACATCTCAGTTTCCAGAACATCCAGACAGACTGAAGTAATAGGTCAAAAGCAGTCAGGTGCTGGTGCCTTCAGGGCCTCCTGAGAAGAACCAGCAGGGGAGCAGGGAACCCAGAAGCCACCCTAACCTGGCATTATCCTCTAGAACTGCCATTGGATCATCTGAGTGATGAAGTGAGAAGACCATTATGCAGTTCCAGTGTACATAGACTAATAGAAGTAAGAAACACATGCTGGAAGCAAATCTGTGACCCAAACCACTCAAGGTAGAAACACACAATGATTTTGTCTTCCTTCCCTATTGTAGAAGGTTAATAGACACACTTTTTTACAAACTAAGCACACTTTTCCCCTCATTTTTTGTAAATCATGATTCTGCCTGTGCCCCAAGAAATGATGTCACTGACACTCTCCTCAACACCTTGGACTAACTTATCCCACAGACAGATATCATTCCTGTTCTATGTGAGGGAATGAAGGCTATGCTATGTTAAGGAAATAGCTGACTGATTTTTCTTTTCCATAAGTAGATGTGAAATAACAGAACATAAATATATTGATTTTTGCTTCATGTTCCTGACACAGAGCTCCTAAAACCCTTGTAATTTCCTGAGTAATAGCAACATCTGATACAGAAACTCTTAAGTCCTTGGAAATTTCCTGGTAATAGGAACATCTTTGGTTCTACTGAGGTGACTCTTGGATGGGGACTGGTCACCAGAAAAACCAAGCCACGAATAGAAGTTAGGAGGTTTTAGCACCACCTCCCATTCTCCTGAGAGGGGAGAAGGGCTGGAAATAATCAACCATGCCTACATGATGAAGCCTCCATAAAAATCACCAAATATGGTGTTCACAGAGCTTCTAGGTACATCTAAATGCCAGGGGGGTGGTGCACACCAACTCCAGGCCGACAGAAGTTCCTGCCCTTGGGACCCTTCCAGACCTTACCCTATGTGTCTCTTCATCTGAGTATTTACTGCATACTTTATCATGTCCTTTATTATAAAATAAACTGGTAACACAAGTGTTCCCTGGGTTCTGTAAACTGTACAGCAAGTGATAGATTCCAAGGAGAGGGTCACGAAAACTTCAATTGGTAACCAGATTGGACAGGAAGTTGTATGTAACCTGGAGACATACTACTTGCAACTGGTGTCTGAAGTGGGGGCAGTCTTGTGGGACTGGGTCCTTAACTTATGGGGTCTGCACTAACTCCAGGCAGTCAGTGTCAGAATTGCTTGATGTGGAAAAGTCATACACCTGATGTCAGCAGTGTTTGTTAAGTATAGTAGTTAGTAGTGGAGAGCAAAGGAAAAGAAAAAATCATAGAGTTTTTTCTAGACAGCGGAAAACTAGTGCCTTCTCTGAAAACACTGAGAGAACATAAATATTCCTCATATCTCTTTGGCTGCTCCTTTTCGATCTCCTTTGCTGGCTCTCCCCATCTCCCTGACCTCCGAAAGCTGGGGCAGTCCTGGGCTCAGTCCTTGGCCTCATTTCCTGCTCTGCCCTGATCTAGTCACAGGGCTCTGAAGGTCACTTAAGCAATGATGTCTCCCAGATTTATACCTCTAATACCAAACTTTCCTGAACTTCAGACTTAAATGTCCAATTTCTTACTTCACATCTCTACTTGGATGTCTAATTAGCACCCAAACCCTAACATGTACAAAGCTGAGTCCTTGACATTTCCGCCAAATCTTGCCCCTCCTGTGGTTTTCCTCATCTCAGTAAAAGCCACATGCGTACTTTCAGTTGCTAAGGTCAAAAGCCTTGGTGTAAATCTTGACTATCATCTTCATCTTACATCACACATGGTATAAGCTTTCAGCAAATCCTTTATCCAGAACCAGAGCATTTCTCACCAGCTCCACTATCACCACCCTGGTGGAGCCACCATCATCTCTCACCCGGATGACCACATAGCCTCATAGCTGATCTCTTTTCATCCTTGTATATGTTTAGTTTGTCCAAAACACAGCGGTGAGAGCAATCTTATTAAAATCTTGGTTAAATCATGTCACTCATGACACCCTCAGTCACCCTCCAATGGCTTCCTATCTCATGCAGAGTAAAATCAAAAGCCTTTCCAATGAGTTACAAGGTCCTACTGTATTGGTAGTAGCACCCCTTTTGCCCCATTGTGCTTCTGACTTAGTATGCTGCTATCTTCTCTCTCTTTCAGTCTACTGGCTTGGCCTCCTCACTAGTCTCTCACCTCACAGTCTTTGTATTTGTTCTTTCTGCCTGCAGTGTTCTTTCCTCATCTACGATCATGGCTCCTCTCTCTCTTCCTTGTTTCAAGTCTTGACTCTGCAGAAATAAAGACCAACCTAATGACAACAAAGGCTTGTTCAGAGCTTACTACAGCAAAGGAGTCAGCCACCACCACTTTTACCAGAGTTTTGGGAGACGCTGAAAGGCAGAAAGAGGAGTGGGAAGGCTTTATAGTGGAAAAAGGAGGCTACAGGTATGCCCTGATTGGGGAAGCTGTAGGTGGACTACCTATGTGACTGATAAGAAGTGCTTCTTTAATTGGTCCTATGTTGGAAGCAGGGGCTGGACATTTGGGGGTAATTATTAAAGGGATAATTATTTGGACTCTTGGAGTATTTGTTAGAGATAGTGGTCTGACTTCCTATATGTCTGATTTAGAGAGCAGGCTAGCTTCCTGGGCTGTTACTATAGATTGGGTGTTGATTTCCTGAGCTGGATGCCACAGGTTGTGGGTCAGAGTTCTATTCTTATATATGGTCTAGACATTGTCGGTTTTCATATTCAGTCTCTCAGTTCTCAGGAAGACCTTCCCTAACAATCTCTTCTAAAATAGCCAGCCCTTTCCATGCCTTTCTTTTTTTTATTTTTCTCTTTAACCATGTATCTTTTGCTTGTTTATCTTATTTACTGTATGCTTCTGCCACTGGCATGTAAATTCCTTGAGAAGGGGTTGGCTCTCTTTTTTCTTTGTTATATCCCCAATCCTGGACTACTACCAATTTAGGCCACACTAGAAGTCAGTGGCTACTGTTGAATAAAGCAATGAATGAACTATTTATTTAGCACTTATTACTGAAGAAGAATTATATTAGTTATTAATTTCACTGTGGAGAATCCTGGCTGTCACTACCTTAACAAAGGGACTATGATTAACATAAGCAGTAATGAGTCATATTAGTGTCATGTGCTCTGAGATAAGATGACGAGAAGGCTACATCACTTCTATGGTTTTCTCTTCTAAAACCCACAACCCCAATCTAATTATAAGAAAAACAACAGACAGAACCAAAACATGAAGCATTCTGCAAAATACCTGGCTAGTAGTCTTCAAAAGTATTGTGAAAGACAAGGAAAGACAAATTATCACAGTTTGGAGGAGACAACTAATATGTAAGGTGGTGCCCTGATTTGGAAACTAGAGAGAAAAATGACAAAGTTTTCAGTGGAAAAACTGATGAAATAAAAATAAAATCTATACTTCAGTTGCTAGTATTGCGCCAAGGTTAATTTCTTAATGTTAGTAACTGTACCATGCTTATAGAAGATGTGCATATATCACATGTGCTGAGTGTTGTTGAAAATGCCGGTGATACAATATCAAATAAATATTTCTCTCTACAGTTAAGGCCCGGTTTGTGGTCTGGTGGAGAGCTGTATACTATATGTTACAGTTACTACGACTGGCATCCAGGCAAGAACAAGCAGAAGCACAAAGAAGAGAGTTCAATTGTAAGGGCACATTGGATCAAAGGAGAGCCAGTGTGAGAAAAGACTTGCTCGAGAAGGTGATTCTTGAGCTGAATTCTAAGAGGAGTGCTTAACCCCCGGGAAGGAACACAGTTGGAGAAAGGGGTTTGGAAGGGCCTGGAGGCCAGTCCTGAAGCCCAGAGTTAGGCAAGATGACTTCACCCAGGGTATACAAAAGTGAGTGCAGAATATAGCAATGTCCTCACGAAGCTACGCTGATCTTCTAAAACAGACTTTGCCCATTGTTTGTTGTATAACTTTAAAGGTGATTCTTTACTCTTTATTAATTTGGGAAATAAACCAATAAACTTGGATCTCACCTTCAAAAGAAACATATCTCTGAAAGAATTCATTACCCTTAAACTGTAAAGTGTTCCACTAACAATTTAAAGCTAGCTCATAATTTAAAAACTTGTGTTTAGATGATATTGAATTTTATTAAATAAAATTACTAAGGTCAGTTTAGGAATCTTTACAATGTCAAGGAAAGAATCGGTATATCCCCTAGACTGGGTTTTTTGAATGTGTGGAGTAAATACTGATTTCCCTGCTCTGGAGTCCTTGCAGCTACTGAGGTCTGGCCTGAAAATTATTTACAAATCTCAGTGGGATGAAGACAACATTTTTACCAACTGAGTTGTTTAGTTCCATTCATTGTTTTTGCTTGTTATGGAATACCAACTATAATGTTGGTAAGATATCAAGAAGTCAGTCCACGTGTTTGGAAGTACAGCAGAGGATATATAAGAAAGACTTCATCCATTCATTCATCTATCCATCCATCCATTTAGCAATATTTACTGAGTATCTACCATATACCCAACATTATGCTACAGATACAACAGTGTACAAAATAGACTTGATCCTTCCCCTCAACAAGCATATACCTCAGGAGAATAGGCAGTTATATCCAGAGTGATAATAAATCTGAGAGGGGCATCCGGGGGGGTTAAGTTGACACCAACCTGGTATGAGCAGGTCAGGGAAGCTGTGGCCTCTAACAGGAGAGGCTGGCCACAGGTGAGTAGGTACTTTCTGGACCTGGGTAAGAACAGAGGAAGGGAGGGAAAACATTTGTACTAGGTAACAGAAAAGCCCTTCCTCCCCTGCTACCTCGTGGATATGAAGTACCCTGTCAGTGTGTGCACAAAAGTCCCTTAATGGCATCAGAACTTCCTGCTTTATTGGGCTGGAGCCAGTGGGGCACTGAAGAACAATTTTGGTGACAAGAATGGAAGGTTACAGGAAATTCTATTTCTATTGCTTGGTGACTTATTTGCTTTCTTTTTCCCCCCTAATCTTTGAGTCATCTGGTCTCTGAGTATTGCCAAGGACACGAGAAGGTCTTAACCTGTGCCTGTGTGTATTCTTCCATCCTCCATTATTTTATTTCTTTAGCCTCTATCTCAAGTGATGCAGTGATGTTTATAAATTGTCAAGAAAGAAAAACTAGCCCTGCTGAACTGGCTCATTCCTGTAGTACTCAGCATGACTATTCCAAATTGCACATCTTTCCATCCCTGGACTTTAGCCCTGATATTTTACTGCTGATTGACCCCAACTGGAAATGGGCTTCAAATCATTTTGTATTGGCCTCCCAGTTCTACAAGTCTTCCAAGGAATTAGTTGCACTTCAATATCTATCAATCGCCACCCTCACCCAAAATAAGTTCTCCTCTCCCATAGGAGCTCCAATGAACTCTTTGACTAGATGAGTTCTGAAATCCAATCTAATGCAACCCTTGATGCATTTGGAAATAGAAAACAGAATTGAGAGACAGGTAACCCAGTGAGTTTAAGTCTCTGATTAGTAGAAATGGCTTATGAATACAACAGCAATGTATTATATTTGTTTAGTAGTGGTATACCTACCATGTTATTTTCTATAGATTTTTGGGGGTGTAATCAACATACAATAAACTGCACATATTTAAAGTGAATGACTGGTAAGTTTTGACGTACAGACACCTGTGAAACCACCACATAGTTAAGATAATGAATCCATCAGCCCAAGTTCCATTATTTGCCTTTGTTTCTCAAAAAAGACATTAAAATATAGATATCTTTAGGCAAGAAAGAAGAAAAACTCTCGGGTGTTATTAATAGATGCAATTTTAACTGTACATTAGCACCTGAGTAAGAAGCAACATCCCACAATTGAGTCAGCTGAGCATCACTCTAAGATCAAGTTGCTTCACAGGCTCATAGTGCAGCTAGGTGATATGTGACATCTACTTAAGTAGTCTGTGAGCTCTTCTGATGTGTGCTGCCTTGACAAATGTTCCCCATTCCAATGCTTCCCAAGACAGGATTACATATTAACTGTGTAGTCCCATAGCATCCTATCCTGACTCCCAGAATAAAATCATACCATTGCATTGCAAAAACCTATTTATTTGTTTTCCTTTCCCACTATGATATCAAGAACAATCTTCATTCATCACTATCCCTGATGGAATGCCTAGCACATAGCAGAGCTCAGTGCATTCTTATTGAAGAGAAAAATTAATGAGTCTTACTTTTCCTGAAAGCAACTGAGCAGATGCTTGGTATAACCCTTTTCCATGCGGGAAGGAATTCAATGTACACAACTGACCAGTGACATGATATAGTAGTCTAAAGGCAGCGTATTTCACCAATCAGTAGAGCTTGGATCATATCTTACCAAACACTGTCATTACTGGGAAGTGTTTCCTTAAGGTGATATCCTTATTGAACCATGTCCAGTTTGCTAAAGAAAAAATATATATAGAATATATATGTATAGGATATATTCTATATATTTAAATATATATATACACATATATGTGTGTGTGTGTGTGTATATATATATATATATATATATATATATATATTTGAGGGAGAACAGAAAGAAGATGAGAGGTTTTCTTCCTTTTATAATTAATTGTAAAGAGATTCATTTGTTTGCCCACATAGTCTAAACATTGCTTACATGGTTTTTGGAATACTTGATTTTTCCTTTGAAATCATCTTAGAAGAGAAAAGCATTGCTTCTGAGAGTTATGAAATCTCAAAGGCAGTTAGAAATTCATTTATCACTTTAATGCAGGAAGATAAACAGGGGTATTGAGCAAAGATACTCCATTATGCTTCAGCAGAGTTATATTTTTGCTTTGGCTTTGGATTTACTTGAGGATTCTGTACTAATGGAAACACTGATCTTATTTCCAACATCACATTCCGGCATTCTCCTAAAATGCAAATTCCTCTTCAGCATTTGTATTTGTTTCTAAGCATGGTGAATTAAATCCTCCCTGTGGTTATGCTTAAATATCACAGCCTATTGCATGCTCTTCCTGATCACCACATAGCCCACACTCCATAACAAATAGCTATACACTGATCTTCTGGGTCCCCAAATCCCCAGTGGAAAGACTATAAGAGACCTTATCAGAGTGTGCTGCAATTGTTTATATGTCTGAATAACTGGACTGGGAGACCTGTTAGGTTTCTTCGGCTCACACAGAATTTTCATAAATTTGTCTAGTTCAGATCAGCTCATAAGAATAAAGTAGGAAGTAAATCCAATAGCTTAGAAAATAAAGTAAAAAATAGTTTCTACATACTCTTTCTTCCTTTCCAAGGAGAATTCAAAAGATTTCAATCAAACTCTCTTTTGGAAATTCCACTTATCATTATAATTATGTATTAGACAATTTTCCTCATATATTCATTTGCTCATTTAATAAACTTTACCAAAGTCTTACCTTAACCCACTTTTAAAACATACTATTACAAATATACCTGCTGTCAAGAAATTGGAGCACGATAGAGAAGATATGCACGAAAAACAACTGCAACACAAACTGTCTATACAAGTAGAAACTCTGCACAAGGTGTTCCAGAAGCCTGCAGAACAAGCGCAGAAAGCTCACCAATTGGGTGTAGGGTAGGGGTGATGGTCAAGGAAATCTTCCACAAGGAGGTCATGCTTAAGCTGATTTAAAGACAGAATAGGAGAGGTGCCTGGGTGGCTCAGTGGGTTAAAGGCTCTGCCTTCGGCTCAAGTCATGATCTCAGGGTCCTGGGATGGAGGCCCACATCGGGCTCCCTGCTCAGTGGGGAGCCTGCTTCCTCCTCTCTCTCTGCCTGCCTCTCTGCCTACTTGTAATCTCTCTCTCTGTGTCAAATAAATAATAAGATCTTTAAAAAAAAAATTAAGACAGAACAAGAATTTTCTATCAGGATGCGAAGGGAAGAGGAATCTGGACAAAGTGCAGGGTGTCTTAGAGAGCAGAGTATACTTTGAAATCAGGGATATTTGTCAGGAGGTGTTGCAAATGAGCTCTAGAGGTGATCTGGAAAGTGTTTTGCACCCTTACTGGGTAGTTCTGAACTTAACCCTACGGGAAATGGATAACTGATGTAACAGTTAAGCACAATTGTAGCACAGTCATATTTTATATCTTCGAACGTTCATTTAAACAAAAATGTAGGGCAATGTTTTGTAAAGAACGTTTCTAGGGACCTTGGCACATCAAGAGTTATGACTCAAAATGATTTCTGGTCAGGTAAGTCTGGGAAAATGATGAGTTAAGCACACGTAAACTACTTAAGCATACATCTCATACCTTTAATTTGTTCACCTTTGTTTTGTTTTTCCAAGAAGGGGATATGCAACTTCTTGCAAACTTATTTCACTATGGAAATTTTTTGTCTTTCCCTTCACCAAATATCTCATAAGATTCTGGTTCCCAAGAATAAACTTTGGGAAATACAAGTGTAGAGGACTGATTGGGATGTTACAATGAAGTCAATGAGATCATCTATGAGAATATTACAGTGTTATCAGAAAATAAACTGTACCAGCAGCCAAGGAATGGAGAAGATGGAAACATACCATGTTTAGCTATTGGAATGGTCACAATGGGCAAGGCTTGATCTGGTGACTCATTTTGATACCTGTGATATTAGTTCATTAAAATCACAGAACTTTTCAGAGGGGGCTAGTTTAATGCTACACTTACTGTCCACCTCCACCTTTTATAACATAAGTAAACTGAGTCCTCCGAAAATTAGAGACTTGATCAAAATTGATGATCATGATACATACAATCAGCTCTGAATGCTCTTAATGTTTTCACTGGAGGAGAGCCAGAGTGTGAATATTTATAAACACTAAATAATCACCAAACAAGTTATGTTTGCCTTTGGATTATATTTCTTTACTTATATTTGAATAGAAATTCATGTGACATTTAGGGAATAGATGAGGCTCTAATAAAACTAATGAAGTTGCACTGTCAAGACTTGACTCCAAAGGAACTGGAAAGCTACCCAGCATTTTTATCCTGCCTGCATGAATTCTGGCCTGCTTCGCACACTGCGCTGGGCAGAGAGGGCAGCCCCCTCCAGGCAGGCCTGCGAGTTCCCACTGGGTGTAGTGCTCTTTCTGGATTCAGTCTGAGGGATGCCTTGCTTCTTTAGTGAAGGGGGGTCAAGAGGGAATTATGTTTTGATTTCAGTAAAGTCGGTTTAGTAAAGTTTTGTGTCATGGTTATGCAGTTATCCCCTCAAATAATCATTTTTAGGAAAGTTGGATGCTAAATGATTGTTTATTATTATAGCTTCCACTGTAAATCTATATTTAGAGAGTATTCAAAATCCAGTACCAAACCACTCTAAGGCCCATGATTTCACCTGAAATGACACACAGTCTTTCCTTTTGAGAACCATCAACATAAAAGGGAGTATTTTGCTTTGTCTTCTTTCTGCTCCAGAGAACTGCTGTATTACCCAGACCCATGATAGTGATCGCCTTAGTCACTGGCCAAATGCGACTTTGGTCCTCATCAAGTAAGATCAAAGGATTGGGTTAACTTTGAAATGACTCAACTGCGTCTTTATTTGGGCATTTGAAACATGCTGATATTATACAATCAGGCTGCTCTCTCCACTCTGAATTCTTTGGTAGCTTTCGATTTTCCCTGACAAAAAGATTGTTTCGCATAGGATGTGCCAAACAAGATTCTCCTTCAACTGAATATGCTACTTATTCGTGGATGGCAGTTTCTGAAAGGTGTTAATTGGAATACTATCTGCTCTTTTGGCTATTAAAAATTACTGAAGGTCGAAGACAAGCAACCTGCTCTATTCTCACATATTTTCCATCCTGGTAAAAATGTTTGTGATTTGCCTTCACTCAAGATTAATGAGAAGGCAAGAGGACTATTATTGAGACATGAGACACAACTGATTCACTTTAAGAGATGCAATCTTCACACAAAGGGACTGCATTTGGTTTTTAATTGGAAAAAAAAAGAAAGAAGAAAGGAAGAAGGGAAAGTAGAATGATATTGTAAATTCTGAGGATTGGGATAATTCTACGCCAACTAATCAAAGGAAATACAAGAACTAGGAAGTAAAAATTAAGTTCCTTAAACCCTAAGAAATAGCCCTTATACACTAAGAAAGACATTTCATGTTGTTATTCCATGAATCTTGAGTTAATTATTTTCAGTCATCAAATTATTAAAATAAGTATCTTTCCTCCTGGGTTTTTTTTTTTCTTTAAAATGATTATCAAAAATTTCCCTCAAGAGAGGGAAAGATTTTTAAGCACTTTGATTTGTTTTACTTTGCCCTCTGGATGATCATGGCTATACCTAAACAGAAACTGAAGAAAATCAGTGAATACTTTCAAAATTTAGCTATAATTAAATGGGTACATAAGGAATACCACTTCCTATGTTAAACTTATTCCGGGGTCATTGACAAAAAGTATACTTTCATGACTCTAAATGTTATTCAAGACCTGGATCAAGTAGAGCCTCTCTACGAAAATTTCCCCCAATTTTCCACTTTACATAGGCAAAACTGTACATCATCTATTTTGTGTCTACAGTCTACCTAAGAGTACCATATATAATTAGATGGATAATAGATAATAACATTAATTACATGTATTGAAATATTTGGAATGCAATACTTAGACTCACTCTCTACCGTGAGATGTTCCATAATGGAAGTTAGCCCCACCTTCATTTCCTGTGCCTAAAACAGCCTAGTATAATGTAAGTACTGTATGTGAAAGTGTTACCAAACTGGTAGGTTCTTCCCCTATTCAATACCCTTCCCCACATAGACAAATAACAAAACAAAAATATGATGGCAGGCCGGTAATTTATTCAATGACCAGAGATTGGAGAAGGAAACTCCTGCTCTAAAGGCACGGTCTCCCTGATTAGGTCTCATGGTCAGGGTTTTATAGGGTTAGAGTAATTAAGGAGATGGGAAGCAAGCTGACATAGAGGTTTTACAGCGAAGCGGAGGGAGGCTTCTCAGAATCGGGCTGCCACCTGTCTTCTTGATTAAATGGGCACAGTGTGATCTGTCACAGCACTGGTCGGTGTGTTTTCTGTTATTACAGTTAGATGGCAAGGAACTCCAGGTCATCTGGAGGATTAGCATGGGGCCTGAACTGGATCAAACAGGTTGAAAACTGGGTCATGGGGGCTTGCTTGGAGCCTGTGGCTTCTGGCATCCTGCCTTCGTTTCTAGTGACAAGCAGCATCTATAAGCAGGGCTAGAAAACTGGGTTATTGTGGCTTGTTAGCAAGTGCCTGGTGACAGTAGGACACTTGTTTTTTTTAAGCAGTCAGTGAAATAAATGATTAAATATATTCAGGGTGATGACAACTATGAAGCTATTCCTTGAATCCATAAGCTTGGAAAAATGGAATCATCTTTCAGCTCCTAAAATACAACCACCACAAGTATTCTGAAGTATTTTGCTTCCACGTTCTAACATAATGGATACAAATTCTAAACACATCAAATGGCTCCTTATTTTTATTCCAAAGCTTTAAACTCCAAATGTGAAACGTCTCCCCTATTCTTCTTTTGTAGTAGCCTTTAACAAGGCATAGTTGGGGCGCCTGGGTGGCTCAGTGGGTTAAAGCCTCTGCCTTAGGCTCAGGTCATGATCTCAGGGTCCTGGGATGGAGGCCCACCTCAGGGGCCGGGGGGGGGGGGGGGGTCCCTGCCCAGAGGGGGGCCCCCTTCCCCCCCCCTCTCTCCCTCCCCTCATTCCCGTGTGCTCTCCTGCTCTGCCCCGCCCCAAAAGAACTGCCAAAAGCATACAATGAAGGAACTTTGGGGAACAGAGAAGTTTAAAAGATACTTTTCAAATGAAATATGTTGCAGTATAAGGTAAACACACCTAGTAACCCTAAAATCTTAGTAAAGGCCATCAAATTTATGAAAAAAAAATTAATATGTTCAGATATCTTGTGGAAACCAGTGAGAGGACTTGAGTCCATGTCATAGCTGATGTCAGGGCAAACTGGAATCAGTCTGGGCAGACAGGAAGACTGACATCTCTCTGACATTGGAAATTGCTGTTTCATAAATTTAAAATCAGTCCTTAATCATTTTGTGATGAAACATTAGGCAGAAAACATCTTTCACTCTTCTTCTTTCTTGTAACCCTTTTCTCGATGCAGGTTAGCTTAATGACTCTTACACAATATTTTGGAAATATTTGGAAATATTTGGCTATTTCTTGAACTTCTTAGAAGAACAAGGCATAGTTGTTAGAAAAATGAAAAATATTTTTACAATATCAAGGTCTTACATGAACTAAGGTTGTTAAAACAAAGAAGTTCCTGAAAATTTTCTCTCTCTTTACATATAGAGAGAATAAGAATCATTTTCTAAAAGCAAAGATGAAGATGGTATGAGGAAAAGATTTGAGAGATTAGGCATATATGGAGAAAAGCTGGATAAATACAATAAAAACATGGTAAAGATGCCATATCTTACACTATCCGGTACAACAGCTGCTAGCGTCATGCGACACTGGGCATTTGAAATGTGACTAGTCCAAACTGAATGGTGTCATCAGTATAAAAATACTTGTTTGAAGAGTTAATACAAAAACATGTATTAAAACCATTTCACTAATAGTGTTTGTATTCGTTATGTTGAAATCATAATATTTTGGATATACTGGATCAAATAAAATATAGTTTTAAAATTAACTTTACCATGGGGCACCTGGGTGGTTCAGGTCAAGATCCCAGGGTCCTGGGATCCAGCAGGGGAAGGGAACGGAGGGGAGGCGGGCAGAGCCCCCCTTTTCTGCTCAATGGGGAGCCTACTTCTTCCTTTCCCTCTGCCCCTCTCCACTATGCTCTCACTCAAATAAATAAATAAAATATTTAAAGAATTAAATTAACTTTACTTATTTCTTTTCCATTTATTTCAAATTTCAAATTTTTTCAAAATTTAAAATTAGGTATGTGGCTCATGTTACAGTCCTATTGCTAGTTCATAGCATCGAGATGTAGAACGATGTTTTTTTCTTTTCTGATCTTATTTTTAGTTTAAACTTGTCTTTCATTAAATGAACTTCAGCTCCTTGGTGCATACCGGCTAGATATTTTTAAAAGCCCTCCTCTTATAATATCCTCTGGATAAATTACAACAAGCACATTTTAAAATTCACCGATGAGCTTGCAGGACAGTATGTAAAACACCTACCAGGGGAAAAATGAGCTGAAAGCACATGAATGAAGAATAACCTCCTAACACAGAAACTGCCTGTTGTGGGGCCAAAAGGTGAGCTTTGGAGATTACTTGAAAACAAACAAAACCCTGGGATAGCTCAAAGTGGCAAAGCCGAAGTTGAGATGTGCACATTAGGTCAGGAGCCATGAAGATAACTATGTTATTGTGAAAAATGGGCCAGAAAAACAATGCACCTGCCAGAGAAATGATCCTTTAAAGAATCCTTATTCTCTCCATTATGGTTTCAAATGGAATATTGATATACAATATAGAGGATTAACACTTCAATATCTGGTTCTTAAAACACATTCCCAGTACAAATTATAAATATCTGATGAACATTCATCAAAAAATTAGTATATATAAACTTTATTAGAACATTTTTTAAAGAGGACATAATTACAAATAAAGCAGAGATTACAAGATTCAAAGAAAATACTATGAATAGCTTTGTGTCATCAAATATTAAAGCTATATTAAATGGACAGAGGTCTAGTATAAAATAATGTATCAATTCTGACTTAGAAAGAAAGAAAAAAGCCTGAATGAAGAGTCTTATATCTGAATAAATTGAATCAGTCGTTTAAAATCTCATACGGAAGACAACAGGACAACAGATGAGTTCTATTCACTTAGCAAGGAATGGATTATTTCAATATCTTATACATTTGTGTAGGGGGAATTATAAAAAGGGAATACTTCTTAAATAATTTTATGAAGCTATAGTAACTTGATCCCCAAACTTGGCAAGGGAGGTATGAGAAGGAAATTTAAATACAATGTTACTCATAAATATGCATGTGAAAATCCTAAACAAAATGTTAACAAAGCCAGCAATATATAGTTTTTAATCCTTACTAAATTGGATTCAAGTTGATTTCAATTAGACCAACTTCTAGAAAAAGTCAAAACTGGAGGCAAGCACATCAATACTTGCCAGGAGTTGGATGGTGGGAAGGAATGGGCACAAAAGTGTTTTAGAATAAGGGAAGTGTTCTAATCCCGATTGTGGTGATAGATACCTTGTATGATTTAAATGAAGAATTTTATATATATCCTTAATAAAAAGAGATACGAAAGAAAGATTGAAGGGACTCTCACTGGCCAAATGTGGGTAATGGTGACAAACTATAATCCATTGAATAAAATAAAAACCCATAAGATGGTACTGGTAATGAATGAATGAATGAATGAATGAATGAATGAATGAATGAGAGAGAGAGAGATAAAAGGAGAAAACTCCTTCTTATAGTATAATGCTGACTACTAAGTATGGAAGAGATGACAGAATTTTAAACACGTCACTACTTTGCAAACATCAGAGTTAAAACTGACTAAGGCAAGAATCATCAATGGATGTTAGTATCTAGGGGAGGAATACATTCTCAAATATCTCCCCCCAAATTACTGATTAATCACAAAAGGAAAATTAATTACTGTATAGTGGCACAAATGGACAATACCTTAATCAAATGAGCAAAATTAACATTGCCAGTAAGAGGCAAAAAGACATTCTTTGTCTCTGGATGTAATATCTCAGATGGACACAATGTCACCCCATTCCCATTCCAGCAAAAATCAGGAACTATCATATGAACCCAAATCGAGGGATAATCTCTAAGATATCTAGCCTAATTCTTCAAAAGTCTCAACATCATTAAAGATAAACAAAGGCTGAGGAACTATGACAGAATAAAGGAGAATTAAAAGAACAAATTAAATGTAACTTTTCATTCTGGACTGGATTCTGTAAAGAAAAAAAATGCTATAAAGTGCTTTTTGGGACCACTACTAAAATGGAGTACTGGCTTTGTAATAAATAAAAATATATCAACGTTGTATTTTCTGAATTTGGTAACTGTACATTGGTTATATTAGCAAGTAGACTTGCTCTTAGGAAACACACGGTAAAATATTAAGGGGGAAAAGGGCATGACATATGCAATTACTCTCAAATGACTCAAAAGTGATAATAAAAATATTTGAAAAATAGAATGATAAGGCAAATATAATGAAGTATGAAAAATCAGTGAATCTTGGTAAAGATTATAAGGAATTCTCTAAACTATTCTTGCAAACTTCTATAAGTTTGTATTTAGTTTAGGATAAATTTTTTTAAAAACTTATGAGTTCATTATATACTAATATGAAACAATCTCCATAATTTATCATTGAATAGAATAACAAAGGTGCAGAATACTGTATATAGCATAGTGCTTATGTAAAAAAGGTACGCACACAGACACATATGCATACATGTACATATACATACATATTTCCTTGGACTTGCATAGACTGATCTCAAAAGATAAGCTAGAAATTAATAACACTCTGCGTCTGGAGAGAGAAATTGAAGATAACTCTACAATCTAGTGATCCTTTTGAATTTTAAACTATTATTCAATTCAAATAATAAATAAATGCAAAGAAAGATTTAAATATTCACCACAGCTATATATTGGTGAAAACATAGAACAATGAAAGCTCTCATATAACACTGATGAAAGTGTAAATTAGTGCAACAAGTGGAAAATAGTTTGGCCTTATCTTGTAAATGTAAACATATCCAAAACCTAAGAATCCTGTGGTCAACAATTCTATTCCTAACTATATACCATTCTGGCAAATGTGCACCAAGAGTCACATTCCAGAATATCTTTGGCAGCTTTGTTAATAGTAGAAAAACATCAGGCACAACTCAAATCTAGGTGGGCAGGGAGTAGATGGATTTGTGATATACTGGAATAGTACACAACAGAGCAAATGAATGAATTTTAGTTGCTTATAAAAAATCATGAACCTCAAAATTGTAATGTTGAGTAGTGTGAAGTCAAATAGAAAATAACATTTTATAAATTTCCAATAATGTAAAATTGAATCATATATTTGTTATACTGCACACATAACACTATAATGAAAGTAAAAGAATTATAAACACATAATACTGATTCTCTCTTACAAATGGAGGAAGATACCAGGATAAGGGAAAGGCAACAGGCTTCAACAGATTCTGGGGTTTGGGAATATTTTCTATTTATTAAACTACATGGTAGCTACATGGATATTTGTTTCACTTTTCATATATACAAACACATATGTTTCATGTATCTTTTTTGAAATAATAAACACTTTCAAAATAAGAAACATTAAGACTTATTCATGGAGAAAGTTAGAAAATATGCAGTGGATTGGGTGAAGATAAATTGGACTGAGGGATAGAATAATGCAGGTAGAATGCATCTCCACCAAATCAGTCTATGTGGAGGAAGAAAAAGCTGATTAGATGATGGAGCTCCCATCTTATTGGGGTCATCTTCTCTATGTCTCTGTGACAGAGATGAGGGAGAGAAGGTCTTGGCTAATGGGGAAAGGTGACAACTTGAGATATGAAGGAAGAGTCAAACCAAGTCATAGTGACAGGTTCCTCTGTTTCAGATCTGTGTATCTTCTCCCCCACTTCAGGCCAAGGAAGATACTAACAATATTCACTTATTCATTCAACAAACACTGTCGTATGTCTAGGCACAGGGAAGCACAATGAGCAGGTAAGGCCTTCTTACTTCTTCCTCCTCTACGGACTCTTCTGAGTCTCTTCTGTGAGCATCTTATTGTGGCTTCACCCTGTCCTCAGGAATCTAATTCTACTTTCCTTTTCTTCCTAGTTTTATAAGCTAATCATATCAAGTCCATAACGTTTGCTTTCTGGACATCTCTGCTTACATATTCCATGGCTTACTGTTGGGGAAATAAAAAATCCTAGCATGAAAGTCCCCTCTGTACCAATAGAGGAGAGAAAGCCATTTGAAATTGAGTATGATCAGATTTCATACCTGTAAAGGCAGCAGGAACTTCTCTACAAAGTCTGGAGAGAATTTCACATAAATTCATTCATAAAAGTAAAAGAGGAAAAACAATAAAAACTTTTCTTAGCTCCATTAAAGACCAGAGGACACACATTTGTGTGTGATTATCTCATGTATCTCTTCTGAGGTCCAGTTTCCTCTTGGAGGTTTGTTTACGGTTCCAAAGTCAGAAGGTTCATAACCTTGCTTGATGAGTACAAGGTCAGACACGTGATGAAGACCCCTATACTTTCACGGAGACACCCTGAGGAGGACAGCGTGGGAGGGAGGGCTGTCGCCTCCTTCCTCTTTGCTAAACAAAGTAGGTTCAATCATCTTACCCTTATATTTGGAAGCTTGATCAATGTACCCTTATGTACCACAAATGTGTATTTTCTAAAGTGAAATAGTCTCTTTTTCTTCAGCTTCACCCTACTCTTTCCTGGGGTTCTGATGTCAGTATCACAGGGAATTGCACCACCAATCCAAGTCTTTGCCCAAACTAGGAATGAAGACGTTATCTTTGACTCTTTTTTCTCCCTTCCTGATTCCCCTCTCATGTGATCATTAGGAACTCCTGGCCATTCTACCCCATAAACATCTATCAGTGTATCTCTTCTTTCTACTCTCTCTGCCCTACTGAACTCAGGCTACCCTCCTCTGCGTTTCTGCACCCTGCTTCCAGAATGGGCTCCATGGGGTCAGGGGGATTATGGAAACCAATACAGAAGCCTGAACAATTTGCATTTCTTTTTGTCAAAAGGAGGATCTAATAGAAAATTTAGTCATGAAAAAATTGTTCTTCAGTGCTCTCTCTTTTTTTGTGAAGATTTTATTTATTTATTTGACAGAGAGAGAGAAATTACAAGTAGGCAGAGAGGCAGGCAGAGAGAGAGGAGGAAACAGGCTTCCCGCTGAGCAGGGAGCCCGATGCGGGCCTTGATCCCAGGACCCTGAGATCATGACCTGAGCTGAAGGCAGAGGCTTTAACCCACTGAGCCACCCATGCGCCCCCTTCAGTGCTCTTGTCATACCTTTTTACCCCATTCTGTGCTTCTTCACTATAGAAATAAAAGTTTTCTTTTCCGTTCCACATTTTACAAAATACTTCTCCTTCCTCACTATTCGTTTCCATTTAGCTGTCATCCACTCCCAAATATTAAGGAGAAAGTGAGACTAACAAAAAGTAGCCAATAGCAACGTGTACAGCTTATTTGGCAAGTGATTTGGTTGTTTCCTTAGGATGGAAAGGCTTGTCCTCATTCTGTAGTGCCCAGAATGTATCAAGGCAATAGGTGCTCAGTACTCTGCATTGATAGCGAAGACTAGAGGTGGAAGCCCGTTGATTCAGAACGCTTTTGGGATTTAAGAGGTAATATCGGTCAGTTTGTACTAACCTCATTTCAAAGCTCTGAAGGCGAGCAGACTTTTTTTTTTCCTGGAAAACAAATTGCCATAGACTTGTGCACCTGAGAAGGCACTGGGGCGTGGATGGAAGGGGAGCAGTGAACAGTTATGGAAGCAAAGGGCTCCAGGGACTAGGAGGCAACTAGAGAAAACAGGACATGTCAACTTGGGTAAAAGGCTTGAGCCAGGTTCTTCTACTTATATCCGTTTCTAGCAATACAAGCAGATACCATGGCAGGGAATTTGTTTTTGTTGTTGTTGTTGTCGTCCTTAATTGCTAATGATAATGCAATCCATTTATTTCTGAATTTCAAACCCTGCTGGGAATTTCCTCAGCACTCCAAGTAAAGACAGAAAAGTCATCTTTTTCTTTTTTTATCAAATCCTTTAAATCATATGAGAAGAAAACATGTCACAGAGTTGTAATGGTTGTGGTGTCATTTGCATTGCTATTCTGAAAGCCGTGTCAGTGTTTCCATTGCATATCAGTCCTTTTACAGGTTTATTGCTGTCATAAAATACCCTAGGGAAGGAAATGTGCCACCTACACATTTTTTTTTTTGGTTCACCTGCTGCATGGCATAATTAATATAGCTACTTTTGCTTTTACTCCATCTCCATCATCAAAAAATAGAAATATCAGACACAAAGCCTTTGTCTGGCACTGGCACTCTATTCCATTTTATGGAAACGGGAAAAAACGGGTTCAAGGGTAGGGTGTATATCTATCACATTTCCATAGAAAATATAAGTGAGAACCTCCCCGCCCCCCAAAAAAGTGACAGACTTGCAAAATGCTGTGTGAAAACCACCAGCTCTCTCTCTTCCTGACTTCATGCACTGGAATGAAAGCCAGACTATTTATCAAGAACAGTAAATATTCTACTGGAACATGTGATGATCTGGTTTCATTTTCTCCTCATCAGGTTAAGAGAACCGTTTCATGAATCCTACACTCTCCTCATGTCCTAGAAAGACCTCAGAACTTCACATTGCTGTTTGTTATCTAAAAATGTTACGTGCCTACCTGGATGATACAGACAGACCTTTAATAGGAATGATTTACAATTTTGATGCCTGAAAGTGGGGTAGAGCAGGGGCTATGGAAGAAGATCTAAGTCGGCTCTGTAAATAAGAGCTAACCTACTCAGAACTCCAATCTCCTTATTTGTAAAATGTGAATAACAATAAGGTTTTAATTTTTCTCTTTTTTTAAATTTTAAGGTAATTGGGTAATACAGAAGGATACACAAAAGCGGCAAACGTATGTCTCCCACCTGCCTGATTCCTACTGGCACCATTTCCCACCCTCCCTACTCCCTCTGCCACAGCCAGTCTCCCGTGAGTCTCTGCAGAGTCTCCGCTATGTGTGTACGTACACATGTGCGAATAGATGGATACATGCATATGCATATATTCTTTCTGTTTGTTCCAGACAATTTTTACAGAATACCATAGCATTTTAATTTGTAATTAGATTCTCCTCATTCCAAGGATTCCTTTTCGTCTTTATATTCTATCCTTCTTGCCCACATATGCAAACAAGTTCTGATGTATTTCTTTATATGTTAGGAATCTTTTATGTGGAATAGGGTTCATGTTATGCAATAAATAACTTTCTGGGACCACATCCCTAAAAAATCAAAATAGTGCTATGCTCTGTGCACCTCAATAACACTTGAAAAAGACTGTATAATGACTGTAAATATGAACACATAATATTTTGACTGTGACATTCTGAGGTAGCTCTTTTGATAGTAGCTGTTTTGACTACCAATTTTTAATTTCGCATGCTGATAATTTTGCTCAATTTTCCACACATGCCAGTGTAACATTTTTTTTTCCTCTGAAGGCTTCTTTTACTGACTATTTTTTGTTAACCATCACTGTGTCTTTCCAACAACAACCAATTCTCCAATTCTCTGAAACGAACTGGGTGTCCTATAATTCATTTCAATTCTGACACTACCTAGAGTCAGCACACGTCCCATAGATCAAGAGCACAGCCCCACAAGACTGGCCCTGCCTCAGATATCAGCTGCAAATAGGATCCCCAGGCTACTCACTCTTCCACCCAACTGAAGACAAATTCGGGGGTTCACACATTCCCCCATTCCTCACCTCTAGGTTCGATAATTTGCTGGAATGACTTATAAAAACCAGAATAGCAGTGTGCTTCTATTACATTTTTATTCTGAAGGATACAATCCAGGAACAGCCAAATGGAAGAGATGCGTAGGGCAAGGTATGGGGGAAGTAAGATGAAGGGGTTCTATACCCTCTCTGGATATCCTACCCTCCTATGTGTTTATCATTCCACAAACTCTCTGAAACTCATTGTTCAAGTTGTTCAAGGTTTTTCATCAAAGCTTCATTACACATTACAAAGGCATGACTCATGAACACATTGTCCATTGGTGTATCTGACCACCTTGCTAAATATAATATTATGACATTACTAATTGATTTCTTTGTTTTTCTAGGTAGATTTCACACCCTATTCAACTAGTTTTTTCTCCTTCTTGACAATATGTATACACATTCATTTTCCCCCTCATTTTATTGTATTAACTAGAACTTTTCACACAACCTGGAACACCAACAGTGACCATAGGCTTCCTTATCTTACTTTTGAACCTGAGAGGAAAAGACCTAATATTTCACCATTAACTGTGCTATCAGTTCTGGATTTCTGGTGGATGTTTTCTATGAAATTAAAGAAATTTCCTTCAGTACTAATAGGAGAAGAGGGTTTTTGTTTTTTGAAATCATGAATATAAATTTGGTTAAATTCTATTGAAATGATGATGTTTATGTTTTACTTCTGATCTGTTAACATAATAAATTATAGTGATATATTTTTCACATTAATGTTTCTTGCAATACTTGACTAAATACGTCCTGATCTTTTAATATACTGTTAATATTTCAGTTTTAATTTTGACATGCACTTTCATAAGTTAGAATGCCATAGAGGTTTCTTTTCTGGTCCTAAACCACCTAGCATCTATGGATACTAGGCTAAAACTTCCTTCAGATAAACAGACGTACACTAATTGGTTTCTCAATCATACACATTTAGAAACACAAACACAGAAGCACAGTTTAACAATTAAATGTAAGGTTGCAAACTCAAATCTATAGAGACCAGCAAAATATACATAAGTGAAGCAACCTATGTAATGTATGCATGTAACTACAGTAAGCAAGTGGGAGGCACTCTGGCAAAGAAACCCACCAGCCAGCTGAAGGAAGCAGCCTCTACCCAAGTCCAGCCGATTACTTACTGCCTGCAGAAATGTGAGCACAGTGCTGCCAGATCTAACAGATATTTAATTACTTTTAAGGATTTGGCTCAAAAAACAAATAAAAAAAAGAAAGAAAAAGGAAAAGAAAATGAAAAGCTACTCCCTGGCACTTGTCTGTGACGTCTGAATTTGACAATAAATCATAGGATTAACACATGTGCACACATCAGAAAAATCTCACTCTTTTCTTTCACCAGTCAGAAGGAAAGGAAAAAAAATTTTCCTATGAACTCCCATCAATAGATCTGCAGAGAGCTTTAAATAGACCCCCAAACAGGCAGACTCCTTGAAAAATTAAAGCATGATTTAAAATGTAAGAAAGAAGAGGTGATTCTGAAAGACAATGAGATCACTGAAAAGTACTTGCTAATCAGATTTTTATGTAGAGTGATAAAAATGAAAATCTCAAATTGCCTCTAGATCTCATGACTTGCCAAATAAACCTAGTCTTGACAGTGAATCATTATTTTTGGTCTCAGATGAAAACTATAATTCTATAATTAAAAAGCATAAGGTTAGAAAGCAGAAAACTTGAGACATTTTTGAAAATTACAAGCAAATGCACTAAATAACTCCTAATTGAAGTAAGTTCTGTATCCTCTATAACAATGACAAAAAAAAATTGATTGCACACACTCTCTTGAGACCTACCTTCTGCTTTTACTGGATGGAATTGATATGCCACCCTTGCTTCCCTTGGGTATACCTGCTTGAGGGAAGGCTATCAAAGAGCTGCTAACCAAAGCAGCGGTAAGAAAATGCGGAAACGAAATCTATGGCTTTGGGCATCCACATTCATACACTCAAACACCCACACATACACAGGGATATCACTGGTCTCTGAGCTCCCCAAGTCCTTTCCCACTCCTAGCAGAATCCCAAACAGCTCATCCATTCGTCTGAGAGCCCTCTTGCTTTTCCTGCTGCAATCTCGAGTATTGCTTTTTTACCCATCATTGTTAATTCAGCCGTGAATCTTCGGCAGCTTGTTTCAGACCTCTATTGAACAGCACTGAGAGAAATGCTACAGTAAAGGTAGAACCTTTCATATCACATCAGGACTGCCTCTTCTGTCTCTGTGGGTATGTGCCCTACCAATGCTGCTGAGAATCTCACCCAAGGGATCTCTCGGTTTTTAACATAGAAGTAATATTTATCCCAGTTGCAGGTGAATTGGTGAGGGTGTGTGATGCTGCGGTGACAAATAGGCCCGACAGGGAATCCCTCCAAGGAACAGAATTTCCTCATTGATGTGATAGGTCAAGGTGCTGTGGAAGTTCAGAGACGACCAACAAACTCAAGCGGCACCCCGGAGGGCTGGGAAAATAGTTTATTATGCCGGCGGGCCCACCGGAATAGTTTCACAAAGGCTGAGCCCCTAGTTGCGATTAGGGAGGGCATTTATGGGCAAACTAGGAATTTTTCACAAGGTCACACCACTGATTAGCTCCAGGGCCCTGCACCAGGTCTTTGTTCCTGCAGGAGTGCCAAGTTGTCCTTGGGAGCTCCCTATCTCAGTGAGGTGGCCATTTTGGGGCTTTTCTGCCTCAAAGGTGGCTCAGGGTGATTCAAGTCAGTGGGAGCAATCTGCTGCCCTCAGCCATTCAGAGCACCAGCCTGGTAATGACTTTGTCATGTCTGACCGATGTCTTTTAAAGTCTGCAAAAAATGGGAAAAGTATGGAAGAACATGTGTGGGAGACTTCTCTGCCAGGCCTAGATATGACAAACATCACTTCTGCTCATATTCCATTCCCTGTAAGTCAGTCATTTGGCCATACCAAACTGGACGGGCAACTAGAAAATGAGTTCTAGCTGAGTGCTGAGAAAGAGAGGGAACATATTTTGGTAAATACTTAGCTGTGTCCACCACAGATGGGAAGAAATAGCATGTAGATCAATTGCCTCTGCAGAACTTGTGAAAGAATAGACCCTCTTTTCTTTATAGTATTTTTTTTTCTTTCACTTCTCCATTTCAAAACCTTATGTAGTACTCATCCCACAAATTAAAGGACCAAGTAGCTGTGTTTGAATATGAGCCACATAGTTTGTGTTTTAATAGCATTTGGGCATGTAGAAACCCTCTGCTTTCCCCTGCTTCCCACACCTGAGATACATGCCTGCTACGTTCAAAGCATGGGTAACACTGAAGACACTGAACTCATAATCTCTGACCTCTAGGACTGTGCAATTGAGTTTCCAGAAGAAAGAAGACTTATAATTGTAAACACAATCAAAGTGATATTACCCTACACTATTAGATACCCTCTCACTGTAAGAACAGGAAGATCAAAATCCTATCCCCAGGAATTTCCTGATTCATTGCCTCATGCACACAGCATGCATGAGGGTCTTTGGGATAAAGAGGAAATAATGTTGAGGCTTGATTACATTTTAATCAGAAAACCCATTTATTAATCCTATAACCAGTGATTTTCAATTTAAAAAATCTCATGCCTAAAAAGCTTGGCAGTGTGCTGGCTTATTTTGTGTCTTCTAGGTCTCTCTTTTTGCATAAATTGTATTTCATTTTCCCTTCTGTCTTCCTTCATAAAGTAATGAAATCAAAGGTGAGAATCACTGTCGTTAAAGAAAGGACTATGATGAGTGCGGGGAAATGTGACTCACTAACAACTATTTAATAAAAGCTTTTCCAAGATCCATCTGTAGTTTTAAAAGATTTTCTTCCAAGTTTTCCTGTATTGACATGCAGTACAGAACTCTGTATTAAACCACGAATTCTCCAAATTCAATAAAAGGAAATGTAAAAAGATATTTTCTTCAAATGCTTCCAGCTGGCCATCTGCCCTAATCGCATACAGGCCTCAAAATTGTTTTCTACTGACAATAATAGAATCTATAAAGAGTACTACTGTGGAGTGATTTGAGAGCGCATGGCGCCTTGTGACCCTCACCTCCACTGAGCTGAGCGTGCCTGGACAGGAATAGAGAGACGCAGGCAGACACCAAAGATCCGGGAACCGGCCAGCTCTGAACTGCTAAGGCATGTTGCTCAAATATCTCTGAGGGGCAAAGGACAGCTGATTAGCTGCTGGCCTCCTGCCCTCGGAGGGCAACCTCACACAGCATAGATGGGGCACAATTATTGCGGTAATTCAGCCAAGTGGGAGTTATAAAAAGAGGTTGGCTCCAGCTGCTGCTCTGAGTCCTCAGCCTTCACTGTGCCATCCCCGTTTCTATGCTCAGCATCTGTGGGAAGTGAGCACCAGGGTTGGCCAGAGCTAGAGGGAAACAGAAACCTGGGAATGAGGTTGGGGGGCCAAGGAGGCTTCCTCAATCAATCACAGGATGGGTCTTGACTCCTGTCTTGCTCGGGAAAGTGTTCCGAATCAGGCTCAGCCCCTTGCACATTTCAGATCGATTGAGTCTAAGGGACGGGTCAGGAAACATGGGAGGCAGCCTGGTGAAGTGGGGAGAACATGGACCCTGCAATGGAAAGATAAGGTTCATAACATAGATCTGCCTCTAACCTGTCATACCCCCAAGGAATACTGACTAAATCACTTCCATGAGCCCTAGTTCCTTCATCTGTGAGGGAAGAATTACAACAACGTGTACTATTCAGGATTGCTTCGTGGAGTGATTGAGGTATCTTTAAAAGGGCTTTGAAAACAGCCAACTATTATAAGTATTGTTGAGTGATATTAAAGAATACCAAAGAAATTCCATACAGAGATCCTGATATCAGGGCCCTATTTCTTTAAGGAGAACTGGGCATTCACCAAACAAGATGAGGAAAATGGACAAGCAGGCAAAAAAGGCAAAATTACATGATAATGACATGAATGCTTCTCATTTACTAAGGACATATGCACATTACATACACAAAGTTTTCAGTTGATCCTTACAACTGTGGGAGAGAGCTATGTTAGTCCCCATCCCCCAACTGTCATACGTTTATTGTACACATGCTTCACGTATTGTGAGGATGATGGCATTCTTACAGATAAACAGTGAGGTAGATACTAGTGTTCTTTTCATTTTAAAGACAGGGAAACTGAGGCACGGAGCAGCTAAGAATTATGCCAAGTCAGACAGGTAGTTAGTGCTTCCAGGCAAGTTAAGAATCCAAGGAAATGGCCTCCATAGTGCTACACTACGATTGTGTGCAGGAGCTGAGGTTCAAAGATCAAAAGGACCTTTCGAGAGTACACAATTAGTAAGTAAATAAGCAAGGGAAGATTCCATACTAAGACAAGGGTCGTTTGACCTTTGGTCCAACAATCAAAGATCACATGTTTCACTAAAACATAATCATTTAGCTCTATTTCTCCTCAATTACACATTTTTATATAAAAAGGAATCAATTAGAAGAGTTAAACATTTACAGTTACTTATATTTACTTGGATAATTTAGGGTCTAAATTTGAAAATCATAGAAAGACCTACATTATATTTGAAAAGTCCACTGAGTAACAATTTGTAGCCACTCCCTAATCTTCCGTATTCCTTCTCATTATTGACAGTTCTCCTATCCCGGAATCTGCGTGTTGCAGGCATTTGTATATGTAACAAATTTTGTTATAAACCAAAATCCCTGTAGTTTTTTGTTATTTGTTGGCTTCCTTCCTGGCTGGTCTCTTCTCATCTTCTTAATCAAATTCCTAAACAAATGTACAGCTCAGCTCTGGTTTCACTTGATTTAATAACACTTTGTTTCCTTCCTTCACACTTTGTTTCCTGAGAAGACTTTAGCTAATCCCAGAAAAGGCCTTAGTTCCACCAAGAACTAGTTCTCTGAGTACTCAAAGCTGTTACATCATTCCATCTGCCTAAGGCAGAGAAAAGAGAATGTGAGGGCCACCCATCCCTCAGGCACAGAAGATTAATGTCGGTCAGAAATCAATCTCTCAGCCACTCCTCCCATGATTCCCCAAGTTGCCATTTCTGCCTCACAAGGGAAATGTTCCTGCTTTACTTCCAGGAAGAACCAGATTTGTAAATTGGGAAGAAGCATGTCCCAGAAAGAGCAAACAGTTTTATTAATCCATCCGGAATGATACCCACTCACAGAGGTGCTGAGAGAAGCAAGAGAAATGGTCTATGGAAAGGGTTCTTGACAGTTCTGGTCTAAATAAATTGTTCTTAGATAAGGGGGCCAGGAATGATTTTAATTTTGGCCCACTATTTAATGACGTTGAGACCTTGGGTATGTCATTTAACTTTGCTGATCCTCAGTTTCATCAAGTAGTTCAGTGCAAAACTGTTGACAAACATCTGAGGGTTAGTGTTAATTCACCAAATACTCATTAAGAACCTATCACAAGCAAGACTTGTGTTTGTGTTTGTTCCTGGGAATACAGCAGTAAATTAATTGGTCACCATCTCTGCTCAAATAGAGATTATGATCTAGAGCTGGGCAGTCTATAAAAAGGTGAGGGGAAATGCCTGATGATAAGATGTCTTTCGGAATTCAGTGAAACAAGGTAAGTAAAGCTTGTGTCATACAGTGGGCACTCAAAATACAGTACAGTCACTGTGTCAAATCTTTAGAAATTTGCATATATAAAAATTGGATCAATTACAATAGCTTCAATAGGATCTTACTGAAAAGTTTAGCCTGTTCTTAGACAGGAACCCTCTTATTTAAGAGGATGAGAACCCTTTTCATAGAAAGTGTAACATGAAAAACATATCTGAATTAAGCATATTCATGTTTATAAATATGGGGCACCTAATTTTTTCATCATTCTCTCCATTTTCCATTTTGCATACACGCGACACTTTTGAAATTTGACAAGAGACTTGAGCTTTCCAGAGGGAAGAAGATACAAAAGCTCAAAGCGATAATATCCCAACATCTAACGTGGGCTGCAATGACTATACAATGGCATTTTAGAAATGGTCCCTCAGGACTCACTCAGTAATGGCCTCGTTGGGCTAGACCCTCTCAACTAAAGGCCAGGCCTCATGGAGCAAAGATGAAAAAGGAAATTGAGGCAATTTTTCAGGTAATTGAGGGGGAAAGCACTTTCATCTCAATTCTCGAGGTACGATGATTGGCACAAATCTCTGCCCTGGCAGTAGAGACCTGGCCATTTTGGAGCCAGGGCTGAGTCAGTCATTTGGGAAGTAAGGGCTGCAAGCTGAAAGCAGATAATCAGAAGGAAAGCACATTCTTGTGGAGCATGAGATCTAAATGGCTGCTCTATCCACTGCACTGATTTGTCTTCCAGTTGCAAGTGACCAAATCAACAGCCCACTTTGGCTCTTAGAACATGCTTAATTATATTAATTCATATGGAATTTTTCTGGTAGTTACTCTCTTCACTTTAAATGCAGCCTAGAGGGATGTCTGGGTGGCTCAGTCAGTTAAGTGGCTGCCTTCTGCTCAGGTCATGATCCCAGGATCCTGGGATGGAGTCTCGCATCAGGTTCATTGCTCAGTGGAGAGCCTGCTTCTCTCTCTGCCTCTGCCTGCCACTCTGCCAGCTTGTGCTCTCTCTCTCTCTCTGACAAATAAATAAAAATAAAATCTTAAAAAAATAAATAAATGCAGCCTAGAGGGTGGGTCAGTCAGTTAAGGGTCTGACTTCAGCTCAGGTCATTGTCTCAAGGTCCCGGGATTAGTACCTCCCTCCAATGTCAGGGCCACTTGTAGGGCTCCCTGCTCAGCAGGGAGTCTGCTTCTCTCTCTCTTCTGCCCCTCCCCAAGCCCCTGCTCATGCTCTCTCTGTCTCTCTCTCAAATAAAAAACAAAATCTTTAATAAAATAAAATAAGTGTAGCCTAGAATTTATTTCTGAACCCAAAGGACAGTAAGCATGCAAAGTAAGAAAGGTAGGCAAATGGTTATTTGCACAGCAACCATAATAAAAACTCCACAGAAAAACAGCATCCTCCCTGGGCTGCCAACCAAATTTGCATCAGACAATTTTGAAGGCACTGAGAACTTGTTTTCATTAGTCTTCCCTAACTGTGTTTCTCTGGCAGGATGTTTACTTCCTGCTCAGACTCAGAAATTGTACCAATTCATTAAAAAATAGATAAATAATCCTTCCCCCTCCCCCTACACACATACTTGGTAACTGCTTCTTCACTAGAATGTAAAGCCTCCAGGAATAATTTTGGCAAGCTGAGCACTGGCAGCAGAGGGAGAGTATGGTCCCACTATCATGGCTCTGCCTTTTCTGGGGTATAAGACTCAGTTACTTCAGATAAATCACAATGGATTATATTTTAACCAATGAGGATCATGTTGTGCAGGGGAAAGCATGACTTGAAAGATAAATAAGGATTCTAAGTGATGACTCCATCGCTTACTGTGTGATTTTTGGTGAAGTACCCAACCTCTCTGAACTTGTTTCTTTATCTACCCATGGATATCAATGGGTATTAATTTGTTAACTTAAGTAAAGCTAATCACAGGGCTTGGAAAAAGTACGTATGTTGTAGTATGTGTACTTTCCCTCACACCTAATACAAATATCTTTCTCTCTTTTCTAGGGTTCACTGTGTGGACCAGAACCCAAAATGTAGATCCAATATCCTGATGCTGAAGCAGAATTTGGTACAAGGCAGCTCTAACTCAGACTTCACCTTAACTGAATTAAATTACTAAAGTTGATTTACCTTAGTAGGTGGTCTCTTGAAAGAGGTGAAATAGGCCAAAAACTATAGACTGTAGCTCCAGATGCTCTATGAGATAAAGTCTCCCTCAGCTGCTACTCACTTCCATTCCACTTCCAAATAGTCCAACAGTATCGAAGCCAAAGTCTGAAACAGCTGCTATGCTTTTTATGTTCTCAACTTAATTTTAGAAGCCTTGGTCAAATAACTCCTAAGCAGTAGGAATAATTTTGTGCAATGGATGACATTTTGCTTATTTGTTTTGATATTATGTTCATATAAAATGAATTTATGCATATGAAGAAATGAAAACAATAAAAAAAAATCGAGAGGTAAAAAATGAAAGCTTCCTATTCTCCTATGCCCTTCCCCTTCTCCCCAAACTTCAGATAACACACACACAGTGGATTTAGAGGCTGCCTTCTGGATGGAGGAGGTGACATATTGAATTGAGGGGATTCTATTCCTCTGGAAGACACAACACTCAGGATTGTGACATTTGTTGGGAGATGGTTGTAACTGAAAATCATCTCTGATCTTTATCTTGGCTGTGGCTATGCTGAGGGGCTCTGACAGCCACTCTGTAACTGCCATACAACCCCTTGCAAATATGCCCTTTAGTTATGTTGAAGTCAAATTTAGTGCTCTGTAGAAAATATCAAAGTATTTTTATTACTAAATATTAGTGGACAAGATCTTCCCAATTCCTAAATTTCTCATGGTTTTTTGAGAGTTATCACAAAAAAGTAATAGCAATGATTTTTTTCAACCCACATGATATTACTCAATTCACTGAAACAATAAAATCAAACAGGCTCCCAGTCCTTTATAGAGGCCCAGCAAATAACTGAGGTATTAAAAGAAATTGCTTCAATTCGGTATCTATTATATACACACAATGCATACAAAAGAATTCCTGCAATAGTTTTTCTATGGATTTTTCTGTCTTCATTTGACCACCCCAGCTGACTCCATCCTGTTCATGAAATATCTCCCTAAAGCAAAATTGTAAAGATGAAAAAGCTTCTACTCAAAAACCATCATTGGTTTGGGTGCTCATTTGTTTTGTAAGCGATGGGGATCATTCAAAGGAAAGTTCAAAGGCCTGTCATCCAACGATCTCTCTAGCCCAAGCCAATGTGTATTTCCATATTCTTCCCCAATCACCTACATGCCATGGTCTTGCAGGCACAAATTGGACTGTTTCTACAACATTCTCCCTGCATCCTTGCCTCCATGACTGGACTGTGATGACTTATTTTATATATTAGGCATGCTCTTTATTCTGTGTCTGAGGTATAACATTTATCTGTATAAGAAATAAAAGTGTTTTCCAGAACAAAAATAAAAACATAATGACTCTAGCCACTCCTGTTGGGAATGACGATGTGGGAATAATGAGGGGTAGTAGAGTAGCATTGGCACTGTCCATATTCAAAGACAGTCCTATCAAAGCATCTGAACTGGCCTAGATTAAGAAAAACAAAACAAATAAACAAACAAGCAGATCACTGCCATTTCACGGCTCTGTTCTGCCAAAATAGGCCTAAAAGAGAAGCCTCTGGTTTCACAAAGTACTTGATGATCTGTGTGTACCTAAAGTCACTTGGGATTTGGTTTAGGGTAGTGATAACAGATGTTGTCTGTATGTACTAGCCTTGGAGTCTTTCGTTGTCTTCTGAGAGGCAGCCAAGGTACAGTAGAGAGAGAAGCTTCATAAGATAACCAGGGGCTGAGGAGAGATTCTCCATGAGAAAGGCCTGGTCATGGAACACAGCCGAAGGACTTTTAATTACAGGTTTTCTAATACTGTTACATTGTTTACAATATTACATGTAAATTTGCCCACCTCCATTTTCTCAGCATTTTAGCGAAGTTTATCTACCCCCCAGCTTTGTGTCTGTGAAACCTCAGAGGAGGAGAGAAGAATAGAAGGAAAAGTATGCCCAGTGGAGCAAAATGTTACAGAAAAGAAAGACACATCATCTTCAGTAGGGACACAGAGCCAGGGTGGCTGGGAGAAAATTAAGAACCCTTGAATCCTGGGAGTTAATGGGAAGGATGCTGGGTTCCTCTGACATATGTAATGGGTGTTAATCAGTTTAAGTTAAATCTTAAATCTTAAAGGCACGGTAACCCCAAAAAGCTAAAAGATTTCAGTAATATACAGTAGCTAAAAGTATACAAAAAGCTAAAAGATTTCAGTAATATACAAGTAGACAATATATGAGCAAAACATCCATTCATGAATAGCCAAATGAAATATCCTATTACAAACAAAGTTAGTAAAAATTAAGAGAAGACAGAAGGTTACAGGAGAAGATTTTATTGAAGGAACTGCCTAGCTAGAACAAGAAGAGGGGCGGGTGGCAGACACATCATCTTCAGCCATTCCTGTCACTACAGCCTGATGAAGCAATGGCATGCTGCCAATCAATTCCTTCGCAACTCCTGTCCTTGGCTTTCTTTGCATGGCTTCCATATACCCACTCGTCAGAAAAAAAGTCCTCAGAAGTGGCAGTCCTTGTTGTAAAAGAGAGGGTTTGGAAGAAGGCAGGATTATAGGGATATAAAAACCCTCATATTGTGGTTGCCCAAATGAATTTCCTCAGTGTCTGCTGTTTCAAGTAATGCTTAAAAGGTCTTATCCACATTTTTAAAAAGAGAACTTTTCAACTGTCGGGCATTGTAATAATGATATTCCACCCAAGTTTCCCTTTATATAAAGAGGATATTAAATTTGTATTAGACACAGGTGACTCAAAAATCTTAGCTGTGATTAGTCTGTAAAGGGTACAAGTTAATTTTTCTAAAATTTTAGCATATCCTTGGAGTTCCTAAAACTTATATATTGAAAGTTTCCCTAAGTATTTCTCTATTACTTTGTTATAGGATATACATTAGATCAGAAATTTCATTTGACTATGTTTTTATACATTTGTAACTTACAGCAATATGATAGGGGGAGAATAATAGAAACCTAGAGCGGAGTTAGAAGGGATCACAGAGATTGCCTCATCTAAAACTTTTGTTTTACACATGAGGAAATAAAATCAAAGCCCAGGGGCAGAGGATTTGGTTTTTATCCTCATTCTATTATAAACATTGGGTTTAACTAAAAGTAACAATTTCTCAAGTAGAACCTATACATTCAGAACCTACTCAGTACTTATACAGTTGTGATCCATGATGATGATGATGATGGTGGTGGTGGTGGTGGTGGTGGTGGTGGTGGTGGTGGTTTCATTATTAGCCTAATTCTTCACCCCTCCTCATATTTACACCTTTCCCAATGTGACTCTTGAGTTTCTCCAGGAAGAGTAGAGTATATTTCCTTGCCCCCTGGCTTTAAGTTTAGCTGAGTGACCAGCTCTGTCCTATAAATTAGAATGAAAGTGACAGTGTGTAAGCCAGATCTAATCCTGGACCTTAAGAGTTCTGTGGGTTTCTGCTTTCTGTCTGAAGTCACAGTCATCACAATAGGAAGGACATTTCTTGTGTAAGTGACTGGTCCAAGAAGGATGAGAAACACATGGCGCAAAGCCATCCCAGCCCAGCTCACGGTTGCACAGTAAGAAGCTGTCCAACAACCTCAGCCTGAAGCAGAAGCATCCAGCCAAGCCCAACCTGAATCAACCACCTCCTGCCAACCTACACATGCATGAGCAGTAATAAATGACTGTTGTTTTAAGCAACTGAATCTTGGGATACTTTGTTGGGAGAAATAGCAAACCATACAATGATAAACCATTCAGTACTTCTAAATCCATTTTTTAAAATTATTTTTAATAGACTTTAAAAGCCAAGCGCATTGTTTTTATGTTGTTTGGCTTTTGGCAGGCGTGAGGAGAAAGAAAGAATATCTGCTCTTTTTCTCTTTGTTTCTATGTCTACCCATTAAGGATAATAGCCAAAATGCCCACTCTCTACCTAGAAGAGTACTGAAGGTAAGACACAGCTTCTCTGATGCCCACATTCCTCACAAAGGAAAGAACAGTGGTGAATTTTGTGAGAAATTGACATCCACTGAACAATTTTTTTTTGGTGGTCATTCTGATGGTCCTGCAAGCCATACCCGGTTCCACATTTCTTTTTCCACTCTCTGCACTGTGTCAAACATGAGCTGCCTCTTCTCTTGAGGTAACTATTCCACATTATTTTCTGCCTCCAAATGGATGTTTGAGGCAATCTTGATGTCCTCATTCATCCAGCTATTAAGGTACTGGGGTATTGAGTCTGTACTTCAGACCCAGTAAAATCTCTGGGTATTAGTATTGAGAGTCAGAGCAGGGGGTAAGAAGCCTATTTTAAACTTGACTCTAAGACATGGTATCCATTCCAACTGCTTATTCCGTTCAGCAATTTCCTTTATGTGTTTCCTTCATTGATCAATATCCAGAGGAAAAGAGGGGTTCCTTTCTCTCTCTTCTTTGAAGCTCTCTAAATTTAGCTTGTTCTTCAAAAGCTAGTTCTAATCTTGGTCTGTGATTCTCCACAGTGAAAGGAATCTCCACTGCCTCCAAACTGTAGTAAACCTAATCTATCTGTACAGCTCATATGGCTTGTGTATAATTAGCTACCTTTATATGGATTTACATATTATTGCCTCTTTCAGCTTATTTGGTCTCTATATTTCCCTAATTCTATTTACCTTCCTTAAGGCCAACATAATGCTTTTCCCAGGTAGGTGTTCAACAAACAACTGACTTTCATATGAATGATCTATTTTTGTGTATTCATGCCTTTTATCCCACCCAAGAGCAGACTATATCGACAAACTTATAAATGACACTTGACTTTGAGGATTTAACACACTGACCAATAATATGGGTTTGTTGTTTTAACAAATATTAGAGCTAAAATTTCTCACCTATTGCACAATGTCCTGTGTTTATTGCTGCCTTTCCTCCTGGCATGGTTCTCGTCCATCTCCCACCTCAACTCTCCCTTCCCAACCTCCCACCACCACCACACACAGAAGATATCCTCAGAACTAAAATAGTTCTCTGATTGCCCCTCTCTTTCTCCATCTTCCCTAATCTAGCTTGTCTTTAAGGAAATTTTCCTTAATTGTTGACTTACTTAATTTCTTTGAGCCTATGGATTGACTTTCCAGGTTCTATTTACTTGATTTCTTCTACGATGTCTTCTTTAAGTAAAAACTAATTAGGCCTCTGATTTTTGTCTACAAAACAGCCAAAAAGTTGCTGGTCCTTACAATTTTACAAACAGAAATAATAGAAAAACATCCACTATAGGTGGCAGGTTGATGAGGCAATGCTAGGTGAATACTGACTGGGTTGAATTGCATAGGGTTAAAATAAGCAGTGGTTATTTTGTGAGAGAAAGAGAGAGAGAGAGAAAGAGAGAGAAAAAGAAAGAAAGAAAGAAAGAAAGAAAGAAAGAAAGAAAGAAAGAAAGAAAGGAAGAAAGGAAGGAAGGAAGGAAGGAAGGAAGGAAGGAAGGAAGGAGGGAGGGAGGGAGGGAGGGAGGGAGGAAGGAAGGAAGGAAAGAAGGAAGGGAGGAAGGGAAGGAAGAGAAAGAGAGAGAGAAAATTAGAACACGATACTTTAGCCTTTACCAAATCAAGAGTCTCAGGAATTTGAAATGCCCTCTCCCTGACTCTGTCAAGAGGCTTATATTGATACAAGCACCAAAAAATAAAAATCTCTGTCAAATGTTGTACTTGATCTTGTAGACTAGCTTGTGCTTGACCTGAAGTGGTCAGTGGAGCATGGCACTGCAAATGGAGGACAGAGAGAAGGACTGTTTACCCAAAATTTGAAGTAAAGGCTGTGTTTGGAAAATACCGGATGGAAAAAATATATTGCCATGGCAACAAATTACTTTTATACTCACATAAAGCAAAAATAGATCATTCCCTCTCTTCCTCTCCGAGAAGCACATATTTTAAAATATATGGAAGATTAAAGGTGATATGCAGAAACAGCTGCATGAATATATTTTCATTTTTCTTCATTTGGTTTATACTAATGTCAGTATAAATCTGAAAGGCAGAAATAATTTTGAACTGGAAGTATCTCAGTTCCAGAGAGCAGGAGCAGCTTAGGAGAGAAACATATAATTCAGTCAAAAACTCTATTTTGACTGTAATATAATGATGGCAGAATTGAACTTATCAAAACAAAATGTTCCTGGCATCAGTCACCAAGGAAAATAACATTTCTTCATGTATTTTTTTTCTTTCTCTTTGAAAAGCCCAAAATGTTTTACTCCTCCCTTTGGCTAACAAAGAAGAATTCTGTTTAACTTACACGAAAGGTAAATGATATTTTCAAGAGTTCTTAGAGATTTCTTTAGTTCTAAGATATGCCACTCTATGTGGTAACGGCTGTGGAACACTAGTGTGGAGACTGTGGAAAAATGAGAATGAAACCCAGTTTGTCCAGCACAGTTCTTGGGAGTTAAAGCCTAAAAAGTGCCCCCGCCACTACCACTCACTTCCCAAATCAAAGCTCTCCACCAGCTTCCCTGGAAAACACTGACCTTCCCAAGAGTGTAGATAGTGAAAGTTGAGTAATAAAAGGTAGATATTTTGGCCTGATAAAATTTTTGTCACCTGTTTTATTTCCCTTGGAAGATTACTCTCAACACTTAACAATAATCCTCATTTCCCTAGTGAAGTCTAAAGAAGATCCTTTGTAAAGATCTTTCCCAAAACCTGGGAAACTATTTGATAGGCGATATGAAATTGCCATTTTAGGCAGATCAAAAATGGCCAAATATTGGCAATTTCATAGGGTTTGATCAGTAGATATTTTATGTGTTCATAGAGCTTCCCTCTAAAGCACAAAGCTATTGATAGTTCTCTTCAGGTTCATCACAACATCGCTGGGGCTGGGTTGGACAGTGCATCACATGCTGACAACTGCCCAGCTCAAGTGCCTGTATCTTTCTGTTTCTCGGCCGATGGCTCTTCCCCAGCTCTACAAGAACTGGCCAGCCAAGGAGTGCTATACATTTAATTTCCCCTGGGGACAACTTTCAAATGATGATAGTCAGGAATGTGTAAATAAATACCCCAATTTCCCAGTCCCTCAGGTGGACAATTCTAAGGTGTGTTCTACCCGGTCCCTTAATGGAATCCAGCTGCAGTTGCCCACAGTAGTACCCAACTAAGTGATGCAATTTTAGTGGCTTTTTTCCTTTCTCAACTTATCTTTTCCCTTCTCAATTTTTCCATTCCCTTTCCTGTGCTTTCTTTGACCTCTTCCCAAATAAATTACCTACATCCAAGTCCTTGTCTTAGAGTTGCTTTGGGGGAAACTAAAATTAAGATGGGAAACATTTTGAGAACCTAGTGTCCAGGTAGTTCAGAACATCAATAAAGCCAGGGAGTACAATAATAAAATCACTAAATTTTAGAGCAGATAGGGTCATAAAGATCATGTTGTCTTATTCACCCTCTCTCCCTCTCTTTTACTTCCAAGCCTCCTGGCTATCCTGGTTTATGTCTGTATAGGGCTTTGTTCCCTTGTCGCTTAACTTAAGTGAAATGGTGTTGAAATTCTCCAAAGTAACTATACATGCAGGCAAAAGAAAAATGCAAACCAAACATAAGTTATAATAGAAGCCTAAAACTTGGCAGAGTAATTTTATTAGTTTGCTACGGATGCTGTAATGGAATACCACAAACTGGGTTGCTTAAACAACAAAAGTTTATTGTCTCATAGTTCTGGAGGCTAGAAGTCCAAGATCAAGGTGTTGGCAGAGTTGGTTGCTTCTAAGGGTTGTGAGAGAAGGATCTGTTTCAAGCATTTCTCTTTGGTCTGCATATACCTACCTTCTATCTATAGCTCTTCACACTGTCTTCCCTTTATGTGTGTCTATTTCTTTTCTTTTTTAACTTTATTTATTTATTTGACACAGAGAGAGAGATCACAAGTAGGTAGAGAGGCAGGCAGAGAGAGAGGGGAAAGCAGGCTCCCCGCTGAGCAGGGAGCCCGATGTGGGACTCCATCCCAGTACCCCAAGATCATGACCTGAGCCGAAGGCAGAGGTTCAACCCACTGAGCCACCCAGGTGCCCCTATGTGTGTCTGTTTCTGCGTCCAAATTTCCCCTTTTATAAGGACACCAGTCATACTGAGCTAGTGCCCACCTTAATGACTACATTCGAACTTCATTACTCTGCAATGACTATTTCTCCAAATAAGATCACGTCCGTCCTTCCTTCCTTCCTTCCTACCTTCCTTCCTTTCCTATATAATGTATTATTTGTTTCAGGGGAACAGGTCTGTGATCCATCAATCTTACACAATTCACAGCACTCACCATAGCATATACCTTCCCCAGTGTCCCTCACCCAGCCATCCTGTCCCTCCCACCCCCCTCTGCTCCAGTAACCCTCAGTCTGTTTCCTAAGATTAAGAGCCTCTTATGGTCTGTCTCCCTCTCTGGTTTCATCCCATTTTCCTTTTTTCTCTCTTCCCCCATTATCCTCTGCCTTGTTTCTCCAATTCCACATATCAGCAAGATCATATGATAATTGTCTTTCTCTGATTGACTTATTTTGCTTAGCATAATACCCTCTAGTTCCATGTGGGGTGTGTGTGTGTCTGTGTGTGTGTATCACATCTTCTTTATCCATTCATCTGCTGATGGACATCTAGGCTCTTTCCATAGTTTGGCTACTGTAGACATTGTTGCTATAAGCACTGGGATGCACGTGCCCCTTCGGATCACTACCTTTGTATCTTTTGGGTAAATACCCAGTAGTGCAATTGCTGGGCCATAGGGTAGTTCTATTTTCAACTTTTTGAGGAACCTCCACACTGTTTTCCAGAGTGGTTATACCAACTTGCATTCCCACCAACAGTGCAGGAGGTTTCCCCTTTCACCACATCCTCATCAACATCTGTCGTTTCCTGACTTGTTAATTTTAGCCATTCTGACAGGTGTGAGGTGGTATCTCATTGTGCTTTTGATTTATATTTCCCTGATGCCGAGTGATGTTGAGCACTTTTTCATGTGTCTGTTGGCCATTTGGATGTCTTCTTTGCAGAAATGTCTGTTCATGTCTTCTGCCCATTTCTTGATTGGATTATTTGTTCTTTGGGTGTTGAGTTTGATAAGTTCTTTATAGATTTTGGATATTAGCCCTTTATCTGATATGTCATTTGCAAATATCTTCTTCCATTCTGTCATAAGGTCACTTTCTGAGATGCTGGGAGTTAGGACTTAAACATATCTTTTTGGAGCAATACAATTCAATCATAACAGTTTATAACACAGATTCCTTGTGAAACTGTGTAATGTTGTCTTTCTTTTTTGAATAAAAATGGCAAAGATTGGATCCTTATCTTTCTCATGATTTTAGGGTAAAAGTGTCAAGTATTTCACCATTATATATAATGTTAGTTGTAGAAATTTTTTTAGACATACTTTATGAGATTGAGAATCTTCCCTATTCTTTATTTTCTGAGTTTTATTCTTGTCGCAAATGAGTATTGAATGTTTTCATGTTTGTTCCCATATCTTTTGAGAATAATATAATTTTCTCCTTTATGAGTTTTTCAGTGAATTATATTAATTGGTTTTTGAATGCTGAACTAATTTTGCATTCCTGAAATAAATTCCACTCAACATACTATATTTTAGGTCTTTAAAAATATTTTTATATTACATTTATTATTAGATATTTTAGATGTTATAAATTTTAATATTCAAAATACTTTAAATATAATTTAGGGTTATTAGCATATTTAATTATAATTTAAACATTTAAATGTGCCACATTTAATATGTTTTAATTAAATATTTTATTATATAATTCTATTTAAAATATTTAATATACATTTATATTTTACTGGGTATGATTTGCATATATTATCAAGGATTTTGCATCTATGTTCATGAGACATATTGGGTCTATAATTTTTTTTTAAATGTCCTTGGTGGCTACATAAGACAAGTAGGAAAATGTTCCTACCTCCTCTATTATCTAATAAAGTTTACATAAGATTGATAATACATTTGACCCTTTAACAATGCAGGTGTTGGGACACCAACCCCAACCCCCCCATATGGTTGAAATCTGTGCATAACTTCTGACTTCCCAAAAACTTAACTACTAATAGCCTACTACTGACCAGAAGCCTTACCAATAACCTAGTCAATTAACACATATTTTGTATGTTATAGTTATTATATACTATATTCTCACAATAAAGTGAGCTAGAGAAAAGGAAATGTTATTAAGAAAACCATAAGGAAGAGAAAATACATTTACAATACTGTGGTAAAAAATATGTGTAAAAGTGGACCTGCACAGTTCAAACCCATGTGGTTCAAAGGTCAACTGTATTTCTTCCTTGAATGTTTCTTAGAATTGACCAGTAAAGCCATTCTTTGAAGATAATTTTTAATTCAAATATCAATCCTTAATAGATACAGAGATATTCAGATTTCCTTTTTCTTTTGGCTGGTGAATTGTGTTTCTCAAGAAACTTGCCAGTTTCATCTAAGCTGTTTAAATGCATGCCATAAAGTAGTTCATAATATTTTTTTTATTATTCTAATGTTTGTAGCATCTCTGGTGGAGTTCTCTTTTCAACCCTGATATTGGTAATTTGTGTCTTACCTCTTCCTTTTTCCCCCCTTGATTAACCTTGCTGTTTATCACTGTTACTAATATTTGTGAAAAATGTACTTTTGGCCCTGTGGATATTTGCTATTGTTTGTTTTCTTTACTTCTAAATGTATTAAATTTGGACCATTTCTACTATCTCCAGTTAGCTTGCTAGCTATCTCCCTACTTCTACCATTGATCCCCCTATATTAGCAATGCAGAAGTCACAGTTTTGTTAATAGGACACATGAGTGTCCCTCCCAATCCCCATTCCTTTTCTATCATTAATCTTCTGCTCCTTCTCACTTTTCAAATGTCCTCTAGCCACAGTGGATTTCTAGCAAGAAACAGTCTTCCAACACTTTAAGTATGCTGCTACCTCAGAGCTTTATATTTACTGTTACTTTTGCATATAGCACTCTTTCTCTAGGCTTTCCTAATTTTTTTCAAGTTATTATTCAAAAATAACCTCTTCTGACAAATTAATTGGGAAAGGAAATTAGTGTGTAACTCAAAGGAAGTAATCAGAAAGGGGGTATCCACACAAAACCGTCAGCAAACATTACATGTCACACTGAAACAGTAAATGCTTTTCATTTCAGATTTGGTTTAAGACAAAGGTGTCTGCTAAATGCAATTTATTAGAGTTCCTAATAGAGGCAATAAGACAAGGAAAGATATACAACTTATAAAGATTGAAAGGGAAGAAACAAAATTGTCCTAACAAATCACATCTTTATGCACATAGAAAATCCCCTCCAAATCTACAGAAAAACCATTAGATGTTTAAAAAGTGAATTTACCAAGGTTACTGTATACACATCAGTACACACAATTATTTGTATTCCTATAAGACATCAGAAATAAATTTGAATCTTAAAGTAAGAAAATAAGAAAGATTAATGCAAGAATAAATTTAATGACTGCAATATCTTTACACAGAAAATTACAAAACAATATTGAGATACATTAAATAATACCTGAATGATGTATATACTATTCTCATGGATTGAAAGAGTCAATAATTGTAGAGATGCCCCAAAATAACCTATAGATTTATTATAATACTAATACTCCCAGTAGTGATTTAGTGTAGGAATGATAAGATTATTGTATAGCCAAGATAATCATGAAGAAGATCAATGTTGGAGCACTTCCATTACCAGATATCAAGGGTTACTATAAAACTATGGTTATTAAGAGAGCATAATAATCATGCAAGGATAAACAAATGGAACAATAAGCAGGAAGAGAGTATTCAAAAATAGACTCTCCTGTATAAACATTTGATTTATTCCAAGGGTGTCTCTGAAAGACTGTAAGGAAAAAAACAGTCTTTCCAATAAATGGTGCTGGGTCAGTTAGATATCCATATAGAAGAAAAAAAGATACACAACATACACACACACACACAAACATACACACACACACACACACACACACACACACACATGAACACCCCTACTTTACACCATTTCCAAAAATCAATTCTTGTGAAGTAAAGTCTACTTGCAAAAGATAAAACAATAACAATTTTGCAATATTACGTAAGAAAATATCTTCATGACCATAGATTATGTGAATATTTCTTAAGCAGACTAAAAGCAGAAATCATTAAAGCAAAAGTGCCTTTATATTTACTAAAATAAGGATGAGTCCTGTTCATCAAAAGACACTATGAAAAACTGAAGAAACGCTCAAATCCATATTATATAAAGAACTCATACCAATCAATAGAAAAATGGGCAAAAGACTTAAAATAGTCATTTCACAAAAGATCTCCAATAGACTGATAAATAATTTGAAACTTGCTCAACCTCCTCAGTCTTCAAAGGAACAAACTGAAACCACAGTGAAATACCTGTATGCAACCATCAATATGACTAAAATGCAAAAAGAAACAAAAAACAAAAAAACAAACAAACAAAAAAACCAAACCAAACACAGAAAGAAAAGAAAAGAAAAATACCAAATGTTGATGAGAAAGCAATTAGAATTCTCATGGATTCCTGGTGGGAATATAATCAGGTACTACTATTTAGGAAACTGTTTGGTGTGCTAAAACTGAACAGAGACATAGTCTACAACTTGACAATTCTGACCCTAGGTATTTATCCAATGGTATACATAGATATATACACAGAATTTTGCATACAAGAAGACTCACCACAGCTCTATTCACAGTAGTCAATTACCGAAGAAACCAAAATGTCCATTAACGGTAGAATGGGCAAATAAAGAATGGCATACTCATAATATACCAATATACATCAATGAAAATGAACAAACTTGCTACATGAAACAACATTAGTACACTTGACAAATATAATGTTAAGGGAAAGAAATCAGATACAAAGATATAAAGAGTATAGATTTTATATTCCAGTTATATTTCTCAAGTACAGGGAAAACTCATTTATGCTATAGAAACCAGGATCATGGTTATCTTTGAGAAAAAAGACATAGTGACTAGAAGTGGGCATGAAGGAGCTGTTGAAATGTAGTATTTCTTCATCTAGGATCCTGGTAATGTCCCATTTCTTGATCTTCATTTGAAGATGTTTTCATTTCATGAAAATTCATGGAGCTATATACATTTCTGATTTATGTGATTCTCTATAAAACTTCTATTTTAATAAAAAAGTTTATTTTCTAAAAATTGATTTATCCATGAGACTTTTCTAGGCTAAATCATAATTGCTAGGATATTTTGCAAGTAAACTTCTGTCAGTTGTTAGTTGAGGGCTGCTCCTAGGAGTGTCTGGCCTTCCACATCTCCAGGCAGAGCAGGCTCTAGGGGTAAGCCCTGAGACCAAGAGTTTCAGGGGCTCGCAGAGGAGTGTTGGGATGACACACCAAGTGGAGATGGGCTGCTGGGATATGGGCTGGCCATATTAGGCATTTTACTTGTTTCATCTTATATTCTGAACCCTATCCACTATAACTAGAATATATGCTCCCAAATGGCAAGAATATAGGTTTCTGAGGTCTGTTTCTGTCTGGCACATGGAATATATACTCAATAATATTTACTGAATACATGAATGAAGAACAACCAAGACTGTCGTTTCAGTCTATTTTATGGTCATTTAAATTATTTTCCAATATACATAACTAGAAGAATAAAAAGGCTTTTATTTTCTGAATTCATTGACAGCAATATTCTTGGTGACACATAGGAGTTTTTCTCTAAGCTACATAATTCACCATCTTTTCACTTTTGTTGATGCAATTGCCTCTTTGCTAGAGGTGGAAAATGTGATGTCTGACACAAGGCATTCTCTAAAGAAACAAAGTGTATTTGTGTGTGTGAATATACACACTTTTTATTTATACTAAGCTACAACTTAGTACCATTTACTCATCTGGGTGTTTATAACTTATTTGCTTTTATCTTTATACGGATTTTTTTTCTACTTGAAATACTGTGGTGTTCAGCATAAACTTTTATGTTTAACAATAACATTAATAATCATAATAATGTGACATGTCTAATACTATGCAAAGCATTTTATTTTAAGGCTCTCTCAGACATATTTTAAGTATACTGTGTTCTTTTTATAGTCTTTAAATAATTTGTTAATAAATTATTAAAAATTATGAATACTGACCTGTATTCAACCCTAATATCTTAAATAATTTAATGAGTTCTAAGTGCCACCTTCAACTCTTAAAATTTTGTTTACTCAAGTCATCCCCTCTTATAATCTCCTTCTCTGGAGGACATCTCCTTGTCATTCATAAGCAGACATACTCTGTTAGAAAGACCACAGTGATCTTTTTAATAAATAAAGATCATTAAAATTGAAGTCTTCTGACTTTTTAAAAAGTCATCTTTTTCTCCCAGATTTTGACCTCTTTCCTTCTTTCATTTGTCCCAGATAGCTAAAGCTTACTGGCCTCTTCCGAACCTGGGCTCTTTATCCTTCCATAGCTTTCATATACAAGACAAAATTGCCCTTTTCTCTTGCCTCTAACCTATAATCTGATTAAAACTCTGGGGATTGGCTAAGAAATTGTATTAATGACAATCCATAATATCAACCTCTTCACTGGTTGCAGCATGAATTCATTTCTTTATCCTTTCATTATTATCGGTTTGTTGACTGAATAAAATCTCTTTAGTTGCAAACGGTTCCCCACAGAAGAAATAAAATCAGGATTTAGTGAAGTAGGAAGTGGAGATGTTATGTTGTATGGCATGTGATATAGTTTTTAAAGGACTAGGGTGCCCATTAGTGTCATTCAGTCAGCAAAGGTTTTTAAATACTGACCATATATCAGGCACTGAACTAAGTGTTGGGAATACAAAATTAAATCAGACATGTTCCTGTCCTCAAAGAACTTACTGTCTAATGAAGGTTGAAAGAAGCACATGAGTGATTATAATTTACTTTGGTAAAAGATAGGAGAGTGGTATGCAGAAGGTGTTGTCTCAGCAAGGGATAAAGAAATTAGATGGGGATGGTTAGGAAAGAATAGATGAGGAAGAAAGAAAGAACAGAGAGAGAGATATATATTTGACAGAGAGAGTGTGTCTCAAAAGCCCAGAAGAGTGGTGAAATCTTGGAAGATGCAGCAGCATGTAGGAAAGAGATAATTTTATATCCTAAGATAGGAATATGGTTTTATTCTAAAACAGCTTATTGAAGGATGTTAAGCATGGAATGATTTATATTTTAGAAAATTCCTTTGGTAGATTATAAAGATGGACTAAGGGGGATGAGACTGAAAACAGAAAGACTAGTTAAAAGATCCAGGTGAGAATAGTACACGAGCTTATTCCTTGGCTCTAGTGAGCTAACTAATTGAGCTCATTAACTGAGCTAATGAATTCTAAAATACTCCTAGACTTCTGGTTTGGGAAATTGGGTTGAGGATGGTTCCATTTGCTAAGGTGGGAAATATAATCATAGGTTGGGAACAGGGAGTGGGGAGGACGTTTTCGGTTTTAGACATAGGGAATTTGGAATGCCTGTAAGACAGCTAAGTGAAGGACTTCAGTAGACACTTGAATGTAAGACTTGGAGTTCTCTAGAGAAATCCTGCCTAAAAATACAGGTTTCTGTAGTCATCAACATACTATGCAGTATCTGATGCCATGGATGTTGTTTATGTCACCCAGAAGCCTGTGAAAAGCACAAGAGTAGGAAATCAGGGGCGGGGAACAGAGTTTCTATTGGTAAGGTTTGCGCCAGAGAAAGAGGAGCCTCAGAGGAGACAAAGGAGCAACCACAGACGTGAGAGAAATCTAAGGAAGAGTTGTATCATGGAGACAGAGGAGCAAAGAGTAATTCTCAGATATTACACAGGTCTAAAATCATATCCGACTTTCACACAAAATTTTGACTCAGAAGACCAGGAGACTCAACAGCATTACAGACTGCTGAAAAGAGAAAAGCGCAGTGAAGAGAGACAATGGATGAAAAAGCAGGAAATGGGAAAACAGAAACGACATGTTAAATAAGGATACTATGAAAGCAACACAATTGTTTATATGATCATTTGGTAAATGGGATAAAAGCCTACAATGCTTTTCCTCTTTGAACTCGGATGGCTTTCAGGAGCTGTTTTGGACCCTGCCCTTCATCTTTTAGGCAGCTGAGGTAGTATGGTATCTGTTTATAGATGTGCAAACTGACGATCATAGAATGACTTGTCTGATAATCACTTAAGTATAAAAAATACTCTCACCAAAACATCACAAATGTGCTTTTTCTCATCCTTTTACCTCTCCTATGAGAAAAAAAAACTATTGTTTACTAGTAATGCGTTTGTGAGTCTACACTATCTTGCTTATTAAATTTCACTTCTTTTTTGATACAAATGTTAATCAGGACTTCGGAGAATTTCAAACAAAAATAATCATATGTGAAAGGGTCATAAATGAATTGCCAGGTATATCAATTTTAGACTGTATTAGAGACTAAGTTTTGCTGCATTAAAGTAGCTTTCAAGGCTTAAAAAAATCAGAAACCTGGGCGCCTGGGTGGCTCAGTGGGTTAAAGCCTCTGCCTTCGGCTCAGGTCATGATCTCGGGGTCCTGGGATCGAGGCCCGCATCGGGCTCTCTGCTCAGCAGGGAGCCTGCTTCCTCCTCTCTCTCTGCCTACTTGTGATCTCTCTGTGTCAAATAAATAAAATCTTTAAAAAAAAAAAAAAAAAAAAAAAATCAGAAACCTCTCTTAAAATTAAGTAATAAGTATGATCCAACATATAAAACAATAATCCTAACATACTAAACAGTGATATTTCATTAATAAAATTTTTATTTTATAATATATTTAATTTGCAAAGTGTATTTTTGCCTTGTATTTTTAGAGGTCACTTAATTGTTTTAATAAATACAAAACAATTCAAAATTGGGATTATGCCAGCAAGTTGAAAATGAGTCTGCAACTAATGTCTGCCATGGCTTTTATTTATTCAGCTTAGAGAAAGTCCATATTCACATGGACAAGTGGTGGCAAATGGTACTTGTTCTTATGGAACAATTCACCTTGCATGATCACGGTACCTAGTAGCTATATGTAAGTGGCCAAAGAAGGCTTATCCTGAGGACTGCACAAAAATTAATTAACTTGGAAGGAGAAGATAACAAGCTAGCTGGTTTCAATGTTAAAGTTTGCTATATAATACATTTTAAAATGCATATTGGTTTTATTCCTGATTAAAATATATTAGAAAATAAAATTTATAGTGAAGTTCTGTCAGATCCCTTGAAGTTCATAATCTTTCATGGAAAAAACTTTGATATTACAAGGTCTAATAAAGAGTACAGAGCAGTATTTTTCAAAGTAGAAATATTATTATAAGAACCTCATTTTTTAATAAACTTTTTATTGTAGAATGGCTTTTAGATTTATATTCAAATTGAGAAGCTAATAGAGTTCCCATAAGTCCCATCCCCAATTTTACCTATTGTTAACATCTTACATCAGGATGGTACATACACCACAATTAATGTACCGATATTGATACATTACTATCAAAGTCCATACTTATTCAGATTGTGTCAGTTTTTCTCTAACGCCCTTTTCCTGTTCCAAGATTCCACCCAGAATACTACATGACATTTAGTCATTGTATCTCCTCAGGCTCCTCTTGCTTGTGACAATTTCTCACTTTTCTGGTTTTTGATGACCTTGACAGTTTTGAGGAGTATTGATAGGGTATTTTGTAGAATTTCACTCATTTGGGGTTTTTCTGATGATTTCTCATGAGTACTCTAGGGTTGTGCGTTTTTGAAGGAAGATCACAGAGGTAAAGTACCTTTCTCATCATATTACACAATCAACATGACTTATCACTGTTGACACTGACCTTGCCCACGTGGCCCAGGTAATGTTTAACAGGTTTTTCCACTTAAATTTACTCTTTTTCCTCCCCTTTGCACACTGTCCTCATTGGAAGGAAGTCACTTGGGCAGCCCATACTTAGGGATTAGAGAGTTATGTTCCTCTTCCTTAAGAGCAGAATACACTTCTCATCCATTTATTCTATTCAATTATTTGTTCGTCAGCATGGCTCCATGGTATTTATTTTATATGTTGTGTTATAATCCAATACTACTTTATTTTGGTTTTTTTATTTTTACTTTATTTTGATTGCTTCAGAATTGGATAGTGGGAGCTCTTTCAGTTGGTTCCTGTGTTTTTTAACATGCATTTGACATTTTATTTGGGGGCACATCCTTGGGTTTTTTTGTTTTTTGTTTTTTGTTTTTTTGCACTGTAAGATAGTCCAAGGCTCATCTTGTATATTTCCTACCCTAGTCCTAAAATCAGCCACTTCTGCAAAGATGCCCTGGTTCTTTTTATTGGAGAATGGTATTAGAAACCAAAATCTCTTGGGGTGCCTGGGTGGCTCAGTGGGTTAAAGCCTCTGCCTTTGGTTCAGGTCATGATCTCAGGGTCCTGGGATCGAGCCCCACATTGGGCTCCCTGCTCAGCAGGGAGCCTGCTTCCTCCTCTCTCTCTGCCTGCCTCTCTGCCTACTTGTGATCTCTCTCCCTCTCCGTGTCAAATAAATAAAATAAATCTTAAAAAAAAAAAAAGAAATCAAAATCCGGGTGCTAAGTGGGTTCATTACTCCAAGGGTATCATTGCCTCTGGGCCCTCCCTTTAGACAGAGCAAAAAAATATAATTTCTATTCTATATGTATATACACATATTTAGAAATATGTCTATATGTAACCATCTGTATCTACATTAAGCTAAACATGCATTCATACTAATGTTTCCAACTCTAATCCATTACCTCATGGGTCATTCCAGCCTCTTCCCTTGCTTACCCTTAACCTCCCATTACAACAGTAAGAGATGTGATCCCTTCCATCTGTCATCCATTTAGTTAATTGTTCAAATCTCCTTTACATGTATAGGGGTTTCAGAACTGTTAATCCATATACCTGCAGGCAGAACTTTACCAACCAGATTACACTGCATATGTGTAGTTCTTTCCTCTTTAGTTTTAGAGACTCCATCCATTTCCAAAGTTATTTAGATCAGCACCTTTTCCTCCATATTCCTCAATGAGACTGTTTCATACACTTGTGATACAGTTAGACAATTTTGCTACATTTTACATCCTGTGCTGGGATTCCCAGATATCCCAAAAGACTTTTTAAAATTTGCATACATTTTCACTTTTTTGCTATAAAGTTCTATGGGCCCACAGAATTATATATGATAGTTTCACCACCTTAAAAAAATCCTTTGTGCTTCATGTATTCAATTCCTTCCCCCATGGAACTCTTGGCAACCACTGATCTGTTTACCATCTCAATAATTTCGCCTTTTCCAGATGGTCATGTAAGTGAAATCACACATGTAGCTTTTTCAGACTTGCTTCTTTCACTGAGCATAATTCATTTAAGATTTGCCCATGGCTTTTCAGAGCTCGGTAGCTCATTTTTTGTGCTGCAGGATGGTTTCTGTTGTATGGATGTATTATGGTTTGTTTATCCAATCACCTTTGAAGGACATCTTGCTTACTTCCAGTTTGCAGTGATTATGAATATAGTCACTATAACCATTATATGCAGGTTTTTAAGTTTCCAAATCAGTTGAGTATATAACTAGGAATATGATTTCTGGATCATATGGTAAGCCAATGTTTAGCTTTGTAAGAAACTGCCAAACTGTGTTCCAAAGTGACTGTACCATTTTGCATTCCTACCAGCAATGAATGAGACTTCCTGTAGCTTCGAATCATTCTCAGCAATTAGTATTGCCAGAATTTTGGACCTTAGCTTTTCTAATAGGTGGACAGTGATATCTCATTGTCGGTTTAATTTGAAATATCCCAATAACAAATGGATTTGACCATTTTTTCTTATGCTTATTTGGCATCTGTATATCTTATTTGGTGAATGTCCAGGACTTTTGCCCATTTTGTAATTGGCCTGTGCCTTTTTTACTTTAAAATCATAATTCAATCATTTGGTATAGTTTTCCACTAAATAACATGGTATAACCTGTAAAACCTTTTCCCATTCTTAAAATTTGGGGAATTATTCTCAAGTTTATTTGAGCTGGTCATTATTCTCTTATTTTGTGAGCTTAGCAAAGAGTGTCAGCTAAGAATGTTTTATTTGACGCAAAAAATAAAGGTTTAGAGACCAGCAATTCATCCTGGAGAAGGGGTAGAGATCAGAGAAGGGAATAAAGATGGTTTTGGCAGCAAGGGAGCAGTAGTCTGGGCCCCAAACACCCAAAGATGTGACTCATGAGGAGTGACCCACTAATGAGACCTGGGGTAATGTCCACACACACTCTAAATCAGGCGGGAGAAGAGCAAGTGGGAAACACTGTTATTTCTTATACAACTATTTGCTTTAAGTAAAGTAAACAAAAAAGGAAAATAAGGATATCGTGTACTCATTTTTCTAGGAACTTTCATAACGGTTTCTCCTGAGTCAAGAGTTTAGAGCTAGATTTGCTGCCAGGGTGACTTCTGCAGCCAGGGTTCAAACTAACCAGACCTTCAGCAAAGATCTCTGACATCTCTGCAGGTGCCGTCAGCCTCTGTTCTTACTAGTCAGGGCGTGTGGAACCCACTGCTGTTAGCAGTCCCATATCTCTGCCCTCAGATCACCACACAGTGTGTGGGGCAGAACTAAATACAGATCTCAAATTCTAGGTTTATTATGTTGCACAGACACCCAGAGGTGCCTTTCTGAGTCTTCCACTGAGACATAGCCTGAAAACAAGAGAGTCGGCAAATGGCTTTTAACATTGCGGAGGGTATATGCTATGGAGAGTGCTGTGAATTGTGTAAGACTGATGATTCACAGACCTGTACCCCTAAAGCAAATAATAGATTATATGTTAATTTAAAAAATAAAAAAATAAAGTCACTGGGTGGGGCATCTGGGTAGCTCAGTCAGTTAAGTGTCTGCCTTGATGCCAGAGTCTGGGATCAAGCCCCACATCAGGTTGCCCGGTCAGTGGGGAGTCTGCTTCTCCTTCTCACTCATCCCTTACCCCTGCTCCTTCTCTCTCTCTCTCTCACTCACTCTCTATGTCTCTCTCGAATAAATAAATACACTCTTAAAAAAAATCTTGAAAGCCATTTGATGGTATGCTCTAGATGATGTACAGCTTTCACCTCTCCTTTTAGGATCTCCCAGTGAACTATCTAAATGCCTTTACAGAGACATTTAGACTCTAACTATCTAAAAACCTCACTGGTTCTGAGTATACTCGACTATTTCTCTAATCACCTCCCCAGCTTTAGTTAGAAAAGTGGAGAAGACGGGGCAATACCCAGTGACTTTAACAAAGGCAGATCCAACATCATCCCTGTGGACACACTGTGCTGTTTTTATCTGCTGACCTTAATTCATGTACTGCTCCCTCTCCCAGGAATGCTCTCTTTGGTGGACTACTGAAATGCTGCCCATTCTGGAAGAATCTGACCAAATCTCTCCTCCTTTAAGACATCTCTCTTGATAATCGATCTTCAGTTTTCTAAACTTTCATATAATTTGCAGCTGAACGATTACTAGTCTTTGGCATATATATGCATATACACACACATTCTGCAAAGTTCCTTGTGTGTTAACCTTGCTTTTTTACAAGACAGCAAGGAGCTCATGGCCCTCTCAGGTCAAAAAGAAATGACCTATGCTATTTTCTATGTCATCCTTCAAGGTTGAGATGAACTCACAATAGATGCTAAATGAATAACGTTAAGTGAATTGATTCCCAGCAACCAGTATAGAAATGATCATTGACTTTCTTATGCCATTCTGTATGTAGGCCCCATAAAGCCTCGTCAATAATTTCTATTTCATATTCTTTTAACATACACTTATCAAGTACCTAATACTATAGAGCAGTATCATGGATGCTAAAGATAAAATGATATATAACATATTGTCTCTGCCTTCAAGAAACTCATGATTTAGACTCACCGAGCAAAAACTGTGGCACTAGGTAGAATTAATGTTGCCAGCTACATTCCCAGGGCCCAATTTTATCATGAGTTGGTGTCCATTTGAAGAAGCAATATGAATGGAAAATTTTTTGCAAACATCTGGAAGACCCAAGCAGAAATGGAAAGTCTCCCTTCCCATTCACAAAAGATGAAAACACTGGGGAAAATATAACAAAAAGTACAAAATTAAACTTAGTAGCAAGAAAGGGAGATCTTCAGGTGCTAAAAATGAAAACATTACTCAAGTCTAGTAGAGCTAGAGTTGAAGTAAAAGGTCTGTCTCAACTTTGAGGGCTGGGTATACATTTTAGATAGTTGGATTCCAATGCTGTCACAGAGCTGGAAATAAAAGTTATCACTCAGAGCTAAATGAGGGGTTACATTTGGACTCTGTGCATAAACATGGGAGCTTAGAAGAGATTGTCTCATAAGTAAAGAAAGATGTGAAAAATTTTCACACCATTTTGAGGGTTATTTTAAAAAGTAACCTCAAAACATAATTCATAGAACAAATTAATGAATTGTATCAAAACTTGAAAATGTTTGTATGGTAGACTGTGACTTTCAACACCTAAAATATTTATTATCTGGCTCTTTACAAAAAAAAGTGTTTGCTGAATCTTTCTATAAAACAATTGAAAATAAATGTTTCAACATGAATAGACTATGTGAAATGAAAATTGTAAGTTGTAGAATGATGTTTACCATTTATAACATTCCTATTAAATTGTAAGACAGGTAGAATAGTACTATAAGCTGGTTATGGATACTTTTTGAATAGTACTTCTATAAAAATTTGAAGGTAAATTTTTTTCATCAAATTCATGATAATGGTTCAAATCCTAAAGAATAGAAGGAAAAAGAACTGAGAAGATACAAAGTGAAGTTCTTGGTATACATATATACACATACGTGTATATCCCTATGTGTGTGTGTGTGTGTGTGTGTGTATCTGTCAATACTCAGCTCATATTCTCCTGGCCTCTCCATTTAAGTGCACATCAGTCTACTTCCAGTTGTCAGGCCCGAGATCTCTTTGCCTAAGGGCTTTTTCTGACTTCCTCTAAGAGGAATCAACCCATGCATATGACAGCAGAAGTGTCAGGAATTAACACCTCCTCTCCCAGAATAGCCTTCCTTAATGGCTGAATGGAGTTGGTGTATATGAACACAGTAGCATCACCCCTTAGGTGAGATAACTCTAAGATGTATATCTTACACAGCTTTCTAGGGTTCCCAGTAAGACTAAGTCAGTTGTGCACAATGATTATTGGAAATCATGCCCATTACTGCCTCTTTTCCTTTTTCCTATTGATATTTCCTGGGGCTATTTTCCAAATAAACTATTGCACTCCAAATTCTTGTCTCAAGATTTGGTTTTAGGGGGATTCAAACTAAGACAGTCATTTACACCCACAAAATAAGCTCACGTGTATTTTTTACAGTTTGGACAGAGTATTTTTTCCTATTTTACAGGGAAGGAAACTAAGGCACACACACATTAATCTCCCAGCATTACCACTGGCCATTCCACTATCCAACTACCACCGCCATTCAAGTCTAGCTAGTAACAGATAAAATTTGGACTTAGACATTTGAACCTTTCTATTGTGTTGTGCTACTTGAGAACACCTTGGGCCTCTATTTCTACTGTGTAATGGAAGTTGTATTATGAGAGCTTGAGTCTGTAATAAATGGTGCACTTGATTTTGTTCCAACTCCCTAGAAATGGTGACTCATGTGTTGTGAAGGGGCTTTGTCCCATGCACATCAGAGAGGATGCTGGAATCTTCATGAGTTCAGTTGATGAGAATGCTTGTCTGCATTACTTTTTGGGAGTTACTACCAAGGTGGAGAGCCAACCAGTCTCTGCAGGAAAATGGCAGGTGAAACAGACTTTTTTTTAGATCAGATTGTTTCTCTAGTTTCCAAAGTTCACCTTCAGAAGAGTGGCATGTCAAGTTTCATGAACTAATTACTTCAGCTTTGAGGTGTTGCAGCTTGTTAAAAATTCTCACTCCTTATTGATTCCCCATGACTTTTCAAAAAGGAAGGACACTTTTAATACATCACATGAAGAATCTGTGATACGGTATCATCAGGAGTTGAAGGCAATCAAAGTCTAGATTTCAAATCCCATTGCTGCAAAATGTTTACTTGTCAGATCTCATTTGTTGACGATGTTCAGATGCATGTAATTCTTGCAAGGCAGACTTTTAGAATGTGAGGATATAGCAGTAATGAAGAAAATTTGTATGGTGGGTGAACCGCAAACCTGAGTGTTCGAGCTTGACTTGGTAAAGTCAACACAATGCCAACATTAGTATTCAGATGAAGTTTCAGGTCCTATGAACAAGCTGCCATGCAGCCCAATTTGTCAAGATAAAATTTCAGAGCCTTGTTCTGTGTCTCTTCTCTCTAATAAGCAGAACCTCCAAGACATGAGAGGCAATTTCAAGGATATGATGACAATCTTCCTTGTTGAGAAGGTTGTATCAAATATAGTGGAAGAATGCTAAGATGAGCACTTTATAACTTATAAAGTGTCTACTCTTAATTTTGCTGGTTTTGTCCTCACAATAATCCCATGAATCTGTGAACATTTTGTGACAGTGTTGGATATTAATCCTTCTACCGATTAATAAGCACCTTAAGCATGGAAAACACTTAGAAAAACTTTTAATTGTGACTAAAAGACAAGGAAATCTAAGCTTTGGACAAATTATGGCTGTCCTTCATTCTGTGAACGTAGTCTATGGTCATTTAGTTAAATTACCATGCAGTGCAGATGTCCTTGGCCACATTTGAAAAGATTAAGTACCTGACACACAGAGTCTGGTTTTATACAGGTAAGGTATTGACCCTACACAATGGTTAGGAGGCATAACCAACTCAACATGACCTTTCAAGCTTGGTAATAATTGTTATATATTTGTTCTATAATTTAAAATTTGTATGTTCATAATCATTACCCTAGTACAGAATCTCTTAAAGTGTGTTTCAAAGAGCTTGGTTTTCTCAAAATGTTAACAAGTATGACTTTCTTAGAAAAAAAAAGTTTGGGAATTCCTTATTTAAACAAATTTAGGAATTGCTGTTTTAAAGTAAGTTGATTTCTTAACATTAGGACACCACAGAGCATTTAATATGCTAATACATATTATACTCTTCAAAAGGGGTTATAAATTGTAGTGTTTCTGAAACTAATTTGCTCGTTAAGCTCTTTTTCATGGGTCATCTCAAGGGACTGGTGCTCTGCAGCATAAGGTATTAGAAATACTACCAGTGTATTTGAAGGAAATGAAATTTAATTTCCTTCTTTTGAATTCGCCTCATCACTACGACAATAAAACTGGTAGCTTTAGCTCATTCTTAATGTCTTCTTCCTACAAAATTTTTCTAGAAAAAAAATTTAATTGTCTATTGGTTTATCAGAAAACTAAGGCCTTGTGTCTTTGCAGCTATAGAAATTCGTGTTAATTCTGCAGGGTTACAAATTATCCAAAAGGAAGACTGACCACTCAAAGTGGTTGTTTCTGAATATAATATTTTTCATTGAGTCCATTAAATGCCTACGCTGCTTTGCCTTTAATAAAAGCATAATATACATGTCAGCTGTTTTACTCCCTTACAAACCAACTTACGTAGAAAAAAATAATTGTGAAAAAATGCAGACCAAAGCTAAAGAGAAAAAGTAGCAATATTATTTTTATTACATGGTGGCATATGTAATCATAATTATTTACTAAGGGGGGTATAGCTCAGGGGTAGAGCATTTGACTGCATAATTATTTACTAAATACATGACAAATAAGTACCAGGAGATGAGCTAGTTGAAGGAATGCATGTGGGAATAAACCTACCTGGTCCTGATTCATGGACCTTATCGTCTTCTGAGAAAGATATAAGTTCAATTGATCATTACAGGTGACATGCATGTTTTGGAGAAGTAGAGGATTTTATGGATATGATTAGCAGATGGACCTAACCATTCAGGGAAGGATTTTCTCAGGAAATGATATTCAGACTGGGTTCTGAAGCTTGAACTATAGAGAGAGCAGTCATCAGCACATCATGAGCAAAATGGAAAGTATATGCAAAATTTCACATGCTACTACATAAGAGAGAAGTTAGGTCAATGACAGGCCATTCCTGGGAATCTCTGAAAGTGTTTTACAGCTTCTTCAAGCTGTATGTGTCCATGAGAGTCATTTGTGATCTATTCAATTGTTTATCATAGACCTACTATGTGCAAGACTCCATAGAGGATACAAAGATATGTAATGCACTTCAAAGTGATTTATAGTCTAGGAGCAAGCTATGAATGAATGAGGAAAATGAGATCAAGACAAGTAATTATTGGGTGCTATTAAATAACATCTAGATTATAAGAAGTCATGAGGAAAACGAGGTCAATCCATTGATTGAGCAGTAGTCCAAGAGGAGCACCTGCAAAGCCCTGTCCAGGCTACTGAGGTAAAACACGGACTTTAGGATATTCGAAAATGTACTGGGTAGAAGCTGAAGCAAAGCTGCATTTAAATGCTAAAAGTAGCTTCTATCTGTTAGGATGTGGTGACTACAATACATCTTTAGAGATCACTCTTTCCTTGTTCAGGCTGTTAAATTAATTGAGCAAAGAGGCCATTAGACTGAGGTGTCTCTAATGCTGTGGTGGCCTATGTGAGCAAACTGAAACCTAAGCCTGTAAATGCTTATGAAAGGTTATGAAATCAAAATGCTAAGGACACCAATTACTAAAGGTAACTAGGCTTTATGCTATAGCCAACCAAATAATTTCTTCTTCGTTTCTGCACCTTCTCTATATAAGTCTTACCCTTAGCTCCTGTCAGTGGAGCACTCCTAACCATTTCCAGTTTGGCACTGCCCAACTGAAATTGACTTTTCCTCAAATAAACTCTTAAAATTTTTAGTATGCCTCAGTTTATCTCTTAACAAGGTAATTCCTCTTCATTGGCCTTTTAATTATGTAGATGCAATGATAATAATGTATAGACAACTTATTTATTTCTCACAATAACCCTGTGAGGGATGTACTATTATTATCACACCCATTTTACAGATGAGTACTGTAGAGAAGTTTATCAACTTTCCCAAGGTCATAGCAGATCTGAGGCTGGAGCCCTGGTTTGTTAACTTTAGAAACTGTTTGTTTTAGTTTCCTTGGGTGCTGTGACAACTGACCATAAATGGGGTGGCTTGAAGGAACAGAACTTATTCTCTCACAATTCTAGAGACCAGAGGTCCAAAATCAAGGTGTCAGCATGGCCATACACCCTCCAGAGGCTCTAGAAGAGATTTTGTTCCTTGTCTCTTCCAGTTTCTAGTGGCATTCTTAGGCTTGTGGCCCCGTCACTCCTAGCTCTTTCTCCTCCAGGGGCCACAGTGTCTCCTCTTCTGTCTCTCTTCTGTGTGTCCTTTATAAGGATACTTGTCCTTGAATTTAGGGTGCACTGGTATGATCCAGGATGATCTTGTCTCAAGATCCTTAACTTATCACATCTACAATGGTCCTTTGTCCAAATAAGGGCACATTCAGTTTCTTGAGAATAAAACATGAACACATCTTCTGGGGGGAGGGGGCACCATTCAACCCACTACAATCCTCCTAACCAAAACATCATACTTTCTAAATGGTGATGTGGTTGAAGCAGCTAAAACTACTTTAGGGTGAGACTGTAAAAGATTGTCTATGCTGGAGACAAACACCCCAGTTAATATTTGGGAAATGTATTTTGTGTTAGGAGGAGATGAGGAGAATGGGGAAGATGTTACGGTGTTTATTCCCCCATGGATTTGATCCACTATGATTTCCATAGCCGTAAACTGGTGAGAACTTTTTCAAAATCTACCTTGTGAAATTCAGAACAAGAAACAGAATGTTTAGCAGTCCAGGGCTCAAAGTGAGGGGCAAGTTTAGGGAATGTGTCATTCCTCCACCTGAAAGGAATCCACCTCTCTCTGGCTCTTTGAAGAGCCACTGTTGCAAATTCATATCTTTTCATTATAATTTATTATTGATTATTCCTAAGAAATATTTTAGGCTTTGGAATGCTTATATTGTATTTTTTCTAATTCTCCTGAGTTCTCCAGGCATATAATCATCCCCTTCTCTGAAAACAATCATGACATGTCTCCTTTCTAATGCACCTTCCACTAGTTAATGTTTCCCGAACTATCACATTATCTAAATTATAAACTGTATCTAAACTAATGAACATATAACATAGTTGAGCTTCAAAAGAGCCATTTGAATACAGAGAGGCCAGTAGCATAGCAAACAGCTCCAGAGATACAGCAGTGATTTCACCATTTAATGATGTTAAGACCAGCATGATGACTGAGAGCCGAGGACACAAAGAAGGCTTTCTCAGAGCTTGCAGGAAGGCACGTGTCAGAAAATGCTTTAGAGCTTGTTTTTACTACTTCTATAACTGATAACAGAAATCATATAACACTGTAAAAATATTTATTTCTAGACTGAAAAGCTCCATCATTCGATCACACCAGACGCTGACATACTTCATTACAAACAAAATAGTAATAACCTTTGTCACATTGGACAAACAAAACTGCCTTTGTTTGGTGGATATTCCTGTCTAGGAAGGTTTAAGCTGCAGCAGCTGCTGTGAAATCCCTCCTCAATCTCAGTGTTGTTTGTGATAACACACTCCTTTTCTCATTATTAACTGTCATTCCTCAGAGAGAAATGAATGCAAGAGAACAGATACAAGTCAGTCAAGCCCAGTAGTCCATGATAGCAACAGAGGATGGAGGAAATATCAGCAAGCAAACTAATAATGTCCCTAAAAAAAGGCAGCCTGCTCTATAAAGCTTTTCAAGGTTTGTAATCAGGCAGGCGACTAGTGAAAGCTTATCCTGTCCTTTGTTACTGAGTACTGTTCCCACTAACATAGTGCTTCATCGAGCATAATTAATTTGGTGTCTTTGCTGCAAAGTATGATTTTCAGAAACCATACCATTTCACTATTCGGGTAGTAGTAATTGAACTTTACAAGTATAGCATGAACATAATGCCTACAGACTGGCTTAATGAGTTAAGATTTTGCTTAAATATTAAGGATTTTGAGACTTCATTTTCTGTTAGGAAGTATTGAGTCACACGGAGTTCCCTGTTTGATCTTGGCATATTTTTGACAATATCCCTAGATCTTTTTATCATGCCTCTAATGATAAAAGCAAAGAAAGGCTAAAACAAAGCATTTTTTGTTGCTGAAGAAATGTCAGAGCTGTTACATGCTTTATGTCAATTTATTTAATATAATAGTTTAATTTTATTATAAAAATAATATATAGTCACTATAGGTAACCCTAAAAATGAAAAAGCATGGAAAATAAATTGAAAAGACCTATGATACCACTACCTAGTGACGACTCATGTTAATATTTTGGTGGTAATATCTTGGATTTTTATATATTTATATATAAAACTACCACTTACTGAATTCCTACTATGTAGTAGGACTACAGTAGGCATTAGACAGATGCTTTCCTCAAATCCACAAAATCCACAAAATAACTCTGTAAGACAGGAACTATTATCCTCATTTTACAATGACCAGTGAATTCCCAGGATCTTAGCTAAAAAGTGGTAAGCCTAAATCATTCTGATTCTAAGCCTAATGCTTACAACTTCAATTTTCTATCGTTTCTCATACACTCCAATAGTGTAACATATATGTCACACACATATGTTATATGTATACATATATGTACACATGTATAACTAACATATACATTATACTACTTGCAACTTAGGGTTTTTACTCCGGCTTTCATGATAGCATTCCCAATCACAAGCATCCCCTCTGCTATTAGCTATTCCTAGAAAACATTATTTTTGTGAATGTATACTATTTCATCACGTGAATATCTCAAAATTATTTATTACAACAATATTGTAATAAGCATCATTGAACAGAAATCTTTAGCGTCTGATTATTTCCTTAGGTTAATTCCTAAAAGATGAGCATTCTGAGAACTATGAATATTTTTCAGGTCTTTAATATTTATTCTGAAGGTGTGAGACAGCAGCCTATATATTATTGAAGATCTACTAAGTCAAAAACCATTCACTTGGGGAGTGGGGCTTAGGCATGGAAGTACATTGATGAGAAGAAAAAGGAGAGAAAAGAACAGAAAAATGGGGAAAAGCTTCCACTTAAGAAATGAGTTAAACCAAGGATGAGCTGGGATCGCAAAATGTTCCCAAATTTTGACAGCCTGTGTTTTTCTTTTCCTTTCTTTAGCAAATCCATCAAGTCTCCCCTTGCATAACTGTCCTCCTAGCTCTAATTAATTCACAAAGAAAAGAGAACAGTTGCTATCTGCCTTTACAAGCACTTGCTACTCCCAGGACTCCTGCTCCCCTTGCATGCCCAGCAGAAAGGCTTGCCATGGCACTTTGAAATCCCCATTCATGACTGTTTTGTGGCCCGCTGCTTATGAGAACAGTTTTGTTACAACAAGTGTGACCAAATGGTCCCATTTGATCTCTCCTGCTAAAATTCTTCTTCTTCTTCTTCTTCTTCTTCTTCTTCTTCTTCTTCTTCTTCTTCTTCTTCTTCTCTCTCTCTCTCTCTCTCTCTCTCTCTCTCTCTCTCTTTTTTTAATAGATTCCAGGGGTGTCTGGGTAGCTCAGTTAGTTAAAAGTCTGCTTTCTGCTAGGGTCATGATCCCAGAATCTTGGGATCAAGCCCAGATCTACTTCTCCCTCTCCCTCTCCTTCTGCCGCTCCTCCTGCTTGTGCTCTCTCACTCTTGCTCGCTTTCAAACAAACAAACAAATAAATAAATAAATAAAATCTTACTAAAAAAACCACAAACGTACGTAGACTCCATGCCCCACATGAAACTCAAACTCACAACCTTGAGATTGAGAGTCACATGGTCTCCCCACTGAGCCAACCAGACACCTGTCTCCTGCTAAAATTCTTACAAAGGAAAAGATTTCATGGGCTAGCCTTTGTTTAATTGTCAGATAGTAATCCATCTTTTCTTCATTGTCAAATTCTCATTAAACTGACTTATTCTTCCATGGGGACATTGAGGATAAAAGGCTCCCAAGATACTACGTCTTGTTTCTGGTCTCATCTCTATGTTTTAGATCTCTGACAGCTAGCCGTGATGTTTCTAACTGTGCCTTCCTGGAATGTCCCTCTTCTTGTGTCTACAGTCTGCCTCCTCACTGCAGTCCCATGAAATGCCCTGTGAATGTGACCATCTGGAAACTAGTTAGCCATTTTGACATCTGGTATCTTCTTCTTCAACAGAGAAACCTAGGTTTCTGCCTGTGTGTTTTTCTCTATGTGCTTTCAAAAGCTAGTAAAATGACACCATTTGACTTAAAAAGCAAGCATTATTAAACAGGTATTAAATGCCAGGCATTCTGTTAGTTTCTAAATATAAATAGACTACAACCGTGGATTCTATCTTCAAGAAATGTCTAGCTTAATGAGTCAGATAAGTAGACAAATAACTAAGTAGAATAGATGTTTACAAGTAGTCTATTAGACATAAGCCCAGGGTACCACAGAAAAACATATAAATCAGAATGAGAGGTGATGGAGACATTTCAGAAGAAATGAAAAGAGTCCTAAATGACGTGTGGATGTGAAGTAGGAGGAGATAGGAAAAGAAGCTGTTGATGGAACACATGACAGCAGGAAAAAGGCAGAGGTCCTTGAGACCATCTAGTATGATGGACAAGGTGGCCAGATTTTGGCGAATACAGGATGCCCAGTTAAATTTGAATTTTAGGTAAAAAGAAAATAATAAAACTTTTGTATAAATATATCCCATTCAATATTTGGAAGATACTTATATTAAAACATTATTTGTTATTTATCTGAACTTCTAATTTAATTGGGTGTCCTATATTTTAGAGGAGCTGACTAGTGATTTATGGACTGCAACAAGAAGTGAATAATGATACAGCCAGAGGAGAGGCGTGTAGATCAACTCACACATCAGTACACATCCAGTCATTTAAACTTGGTCCTAAAAGCATTATTGATCATTGGGAGATTTAAGGCAGGTCAGTAATGATCATATTTGCATATTAAAGGCTTGCTGGGCCTCTCTCTCTGTGGGGCTTGAATGCAGATGGCCAGATTGTTGAGAGGCTCTAATGAGGAGGAAGGATGTTTGAATCAGCCATTGGGATTTTCTAGCTGTCACTTCTGCTCTGTGTACTGTGGAGAACACTGTAGTTCTGATGAAAGGGCTTCCTAGATCATCTTTGATACTGGTCGAGTAGCCAAAAGCTTAAACTAAGGACACCTAGATCTTGTGAAATGCACTAGCAGTAGAAAAACAGATTAATATTTCCTGAGCACCTCAGATGGTTCCAATAGTACAAATGTTTAAAATTCCATTGGATTTTTACATATACAAGATTAGAAAAAAACTGTAGAGAAGCTGCACTTGGGCTGGACTCTTCATTCATCCTTTGAAGAAACAGAGCCTCTGATCTCATACAACTTGCCCAGCCCACATGGCTATTCAGGGCCAGCAGCTGCCCTGAATGCCACATCTTCTGACCAAGTGCTTTTGTCACAGAGCACCTGGGTGGTTCAGTCAGTTAAGTGTCTGACTCTTGATTTCAGCTCAGGTCATGATCTCAGGGTCATGAGATCCAGGCCCACATCAGGCTCTTCATTGGGCATGGAGCCTACTTGAGTTTCTCTCTCTCCTGCCCCGCCCTGCCCCCCACTCAGGTACACTCTCTGAAAAAAAAAAAAAAAGTAAAGAAAATAATAATGTCATTTGTTTTCCTGGTTATCCCAGGCTAATGAAACAACAGCAAACTTGGGCGAAAGGTGTGAAGTCAGACATGAGGGAGCCAGGAGTGGGTCAGAATGGGCTGTTAGGAATGAGCACTATATGCTGTCAGCTTTCAAAGAGCTCACTGTAGAGGAGAAGGGAAGAGACATGGCTAACAATAATATAATTGGGGGTGCCTGGGTGGCTCAGTGGGTTAAAGCCTCTGCCTTCGGCTTAGGTCATGATCTCAGGGTCCTGGGATCGAGGCCCGCATCGGGCTCTCTGCTCAGCAGGGAGCCTGCTTCCTCCTCTCTCTCTGCCTGCCTCTCAGCTTACTTGTGATCTCTCTCTCTGTGTGAAATAAATAAAATCTTTAAAAAATAATAATAATATAATTGAACCTGAGATAAATGCTGGGATAAATGTGAATAAATCACTATGAGAGCTGAGAGGAGGAAGGAGAAACTCATTTGGAGTAAAGAAACTGATAATGACTTTATAAGAAGAGTGCAATTCACACTGGGCTCTGCAGAAGCAGGGGTGAATGATGAGAGACTAGAGAGGAGCCATGAAGTCCTCACCAAGTTCAAAGTTGTCCTGTGTGTCTGGGCACACACAGGCCCCTTAGGAGGGATTGAGAATGATAGTGTTAACAGGTGGTAGGTGACAGTTTGCAAAGAATCTTGAAGGTTCTGATGAGGGGTTTGGCCTATATTCTGCGGACGTGAGAAATTATCAAGTGTGTAAGCAAGACAATAACCTAGTCACATCTGTGTTTTAGAAATAGAGCTACAGCAGCAGGGTGGAGATGGCATAGAGAGGGGAGAAATTTAAGACAGGAAGAGGCAGACCAGGAGTTTTTCCAGTTTACTCAGCATGCACATCAAACTTTATCTGAAACCAGACATCTATCTTCAGTCTTCTCTGTAGTAAACAAAATCATTTCCTGTTTCTCAAAAATGCCTTATTTGTTGTTTTGTTGTTGCTATTGTTTTCTTTATGCTATTGCATAGAGTATGTTTCCAAAGCATGTCCAAGGAAACATCAGTTTTCAAGACCAATACCCATCCAGTTTGCTCTGTATAACCAGGCTAGTTGTCACAATTCCAGATTTCAAGCTCTATTACAAAGCTGTCATCATCAAGACAGTATGGTACTGGCACAAAAACAGACACATAGACCAGTGGAACAGAATAGAGAACCCAAAAATGGACCCTCAACTCTATGGTCAACTAATCTTCGACAAAGCAGGAAAGAATGTCCAGTGGGAAAAAGACAGTCTCTTCAACAAATGGTGTTGGGAAAACTGGACAGCTACAAGCAGAAAAATGAAACTGGATCATTTCCTTACCCCACACACAAAAATAGACTCAAAAATGGATAAAAGACCTCAATGTGAGAAAGGAATCCATCCAAATCCTCTAGGAGAACACAGGCAGCAACCTCTTCGACCTCAACCGCAGCAACTTCTTCCTAGGAAC
>LNAC01000766.1:697241-712621 GCA_002007465.1 Ailurus styani
ATCTCACAAAACAAACTGAGGGTTACTGGGGGGTGGGAGGGTAGGGATAGGGTGGATGGGTTATGGACATTGGGGAGGGTTTGTGCTTTGGTGAATGCTGTGAAAGGTGTAAGCCTGATGATTCACAGACCTGTACCCCTTGGGCAAAGAATAAAAATAAAATTAAAAAAAAAATAAAAAATAACCAGGCTAGTCGTAAAACTTCCAAAAGCTCTACTTTATCATGATAGCAGGAATTAGGTGCAAATATTTCCAAAAATCTCTTTCTCTTTGCTTTTCCTACTTTAGAAAGTACACTCATTCCCACCTGTATTTCTTTTACTTGCAATGTTCAATCATCACTACCACCATCCTCTTCTAGCAAAAACCTATTCAACCCCAGGTTTATGTCTTAATCTAAGAGCTATGTTTCCGTCTTAATTTCAGTCTCATCTCCTCAGAGAGACCCACCATGATCAACCCTATCCAAGGAAAAACCCCTTTCTTGTTGTTCTCTCCACCCCTATTAGTTTCCTTTTTAACATTTATAACAACTTGTATAATTTTACTAGTGTGCCATTTTTTCACTCTCATCTCTACTAGATATATAAGGTCTATGAAGATGGGACAGTATCTACCCGGTTCACCATTATATCCCTAATACCTACAACAGTGTGTGGAACAATAGCAAATGTTCAGGAAATCCCTGTAGAAGGAAGAAAGGCAGGCTGGCCACTACTCAGTCAGCCTGGAATAGTGGTAATCATGGAGGGTCTCCCAGATCTTGAGGTGACCCCTTCCTTCTTTGCAGGAGACCTTCAAAATCAACTTATAGATTCCACCTGATAAATGTAGAAAGCTTGAGCCTCTTGTGCTGAAGTCAAACAACCACAGGGTGACATGTTTGAACAAGCTAGCTCAGATCTTCCTGGCCTCACAGTTATGTATTTGACTATTGTTCCTTCAGAGCAGCAGAAATGGGCTTCGTTCTTCCTGATTATTTCGTATGCTGTACACATTGGTGGTATATGCAGTCCTTGCAAGCAGAACCAAGTAAGGGCAAATGCACGCCCACCATGCTGCTCTGCAGCTCCGGTTACTTCTTTCCATGTTTTGTCTTCCATCACCACAACTGTACATGTTCTATTGCAAAATTAGGTAACAGTATAAAATATAAGCCCTAACTAGTCTAATTATGCTTTTCTTCTGTCTGGCTTGACATAAAGAATAAAAGAAATGTAGCCTTGATCATCCAATGTGACTCTGGGAGAAAGTTGATGCATATAAATTATTCTCTTTAGCTTTTCACCATATTTTTTTAACAAAATCTTGGGAAGGTACATAATATTAAAAGGAAAAATGAAATAACCTACACATTTATAGTCATCTTCCAAAACCAGAAAAGAGTTACTAATACATTTGTTTGTATATAAAAGTGTAACAATAAAGAGCACGTTTATAGAAAGGAAGAGAGGGAGGGAGGGGAAGGAAGGAAGGAAGAAAGGAAGGAAGGAAGGAAGGAAGGAAGAAAGGAAGGAAGGAAGGAAGGAAGGAAAGAAGAAAGGAAGGAAGGAAGAAAGATGGGTAGAAGGGAGGGAGAGAGGAAGAGAAGATACATACATACATTCATAGATATAGAGATACAAAGAAACACAGATAGACATAGATGATAGACCTACATAGATCTACACATAGATATACATACATACAGAGAGAAGAAAAAAGAGAGAGCAAAAGCTTACATTCTGTTAGTAACTAACATGCATATTGAACTTTAAAACTTATTATCATGTTACAAATTTTCTGATTGATTGTCAGGACATATCCATGGTTGGTTAGATAGGAGTTATTTTCCAGTTTTATAAGCGAGGACACAGAGTCAATAGCCACCTAGTGCTGCTTTGCCCAAGGTCACAGAGCTAGGAGTGGGAGAGTCTCCTAAGATGCCAGCTAATTCCCTGTCCACACTCTTCTCTTAAATGTTCTTGATGCAGAAGCTCTTCAAAGAAACAAAATCCCTTAACTTTATACAATCATTCATTTAAGGTTTGGGCATCTGAAATACTTTGTGGTGTGATATATTTTATTTCTGAGTTAGAATATTTTCTGTGGAGTGTGTATCTAATATGCTGGTTCAGCAGAGTCAAGAAAATTTATTAATTTGGGCTTCAGCAGTCCTGAGACGGTGCATAGTTTGCTGTGTTCATCTGTATTCACGAGCTGCCATCAGGCAATGTCTTACACCAGTTGAGCCCAGAAATCACTACCATGTACTATTTCTGAGATTGAACTAATACTTGGGCTGTTAGCTCACTCCTCCTAGAAATCCAACCACTAATTTCCAATCCAATGTTCTGATTTTTAATGTTTTGATGTTCTTGATGTATTTTTTAATTAATCCCAGTTCAAGGAAAGAAAATATCAATTCACTTTCCTTTTTTCTCCTCTGAATGTCTTTCAAAAATGAGGGAGGGTAGACCCTTTCCCCCCCTCAGTTGCAGAAATTGGAAAAGAAGTTGGCATGTGTCCAATGAGTTGAAAGTAAAACAAACACATCAATGAAAAGAGGAGAATAGTAGATTCTTATGAAACTTTGTTGTTTTTTCTGTTTGAGAAATGTTATAACTTATTTATTTTTTTGAAAAACTCATCAGGAGCCAAAATTTTGTAGATCATGCTCCCTATTGAGCTCTTTAAAAACTGGGGATAGTAATAGAAGACATTCAGGAAATGTGTCTACTCTTGCCCTGGAAGAGTCAGAGTGCATGTGAATCTTCTAACACCTCTGAAACATCACCAGGAGGTGGGAAGGGCAGTTTTTTTGAGTGTAGTCCAGTGTCATAAAGTTATTTAACCAGCAAAATTTGATTTTTGAGGAAAATCCATATTAATCAAAGGATATACTTTAAGCTACTGCATTCATGTTTAAGTTCGGTCACTATCTTATGTTTAAATGGCCCATTTGATTTTAATATTTAAAAAATTTACTGAATTATGAGTGTGTTGAGCACAATCAGTGAGGCAGGCATGGTAAGGACTAGCTGAGAGAGAGTGGGATTAGGATCTCGTTTATAGCCAAGGCAATACAAGATTTAGTTCCTTCTCATACTCTCTCCTAGGAAACCCCATGGTTATGATATGGATATTCTCTTTCCACCCTGCCACATAGTTGCTTTTTAGTTATCGATTCTATTCTCATAGCCTATACTAGTAATATAAAAAAATTACCCAACAATATCCTTGTTCAGCACAGTTAAACATTTTTAAGAAATTCCCCATCGTTTATCTTTTGCAACTGTTTCTGTGATTTAGTTTGTAGGATTTCATATACTTGTCTTCCTTGAATTGGTCGTCAGAAGCCCTCATTTCAACTTTTTCCTTCCCTTTCATTACCATTCTACTTTACCTCTCTCGGTAGCTCAGTGAAGTGATGGCTCCTTCTGTGACCATTTCTAAACACTTGAAAGGAAATTGAACACCGTAGGAGATTTCCTATCCCTGCTACTCCTAAGGACATGTGGAAAACTATACCAGGAATATCAAAACTAAATTGCTGGGCTGCATCCAGTGAGTTTGTGTCTTAATTGCAATGCTCGCTTGTAGAGACATTGAAATTAAATTTAAGGCTGAATTTTGAAAATAGAGGACATCAAGTGATGGGCTTCATGAAAACTGAAAGTAGATTGGGATGAATTAGATTTCCTCTCAATTTTTGTACATAGTGACCTGATTAATCCCAAATCTTCCTATACCCAAGCATTATGATGCCCTCTGGTGCCTGGAACACAAAACTCTTAGGCATTTTGTGAAATGACCATCATTCAGAATCCTTCTATGCTCTTGAAATGACAAAGACTCATTTTTGTAAATCACGATCCTCTTCTTTAGTTATGTTAATGAAATTTCCCCCAATAGTTTCTGTTGATTTCACAAAAATATAGACATTCCATACTTTGGCTCTAAATTTTTCTACTAAAAAATAACTTTTATGTGAGAAAAAAGATAATGAAAATGAAAGGTCATTTTTTTCAACCCTTTATAAGGTTTATATCTTTTCTTTTTTTGCCAATTAGGTTGGAAATCAGGCGAAGGGGACTTAAGAATGCCAAACCATTCTCTTAGTGCCATGTTTTATATTCTTTTAAATGAATTGTTTTTAGAATATTCTTCAGGTCTCTATCATCCCAGATTTTCAGAGAGTTATACAATGTAAAAGGGAATCAATATGATTCCTCAATTGGTAAAACTCTGTTTAACACAGCATTATGTAACACTTTGTCCTTCTTTAAAAATTCATCCCAAAATGTCATGTCAAACTTCTATTAATTTTCAAGCAAAAAAATTAATAGAGGAGTATAAATAAAGGAAAAATAATAAAAAGGATCATAAAAATTAGGAAACTGGACAGCCAGAAAGTCTGGAAACAGCAATCCCACTGCGAGTATTTGCTTTCTGTGATCAGTGAGTTCTTGGATCCTTGGTTTCCAGCTTACTTCCAGAACTACATCGTCATGTAAGTTACAACTTCATAGGGACAGTGTTTTCAAATGGCAATCATTCTTCTTTCTCAGGATATAAGCAAAGAAAACAAGACGCTCTTTTCCCCCACAGTTATTTTAGGACTATATTTATGATATGTCTACAATCAAGGATTTTCCAGTCACTATTAAGGGCTTTTTTCATTGTCTGAGAATAACCGTTTCCATCACATTATTGTCACTGAGTAACTATTGAAGTTCTTCTGGGATTTCCTTTCATTCATCAAGCTTACTTTCAAGAGTAGTCTCACACACCTAAAACCAATTTATTCTTTCATTTTTCTCAAAATCTGATCTCGGGATGTAGACAGTTAGTGATTTTGATAATTCAGACCTAGGAAATATTCACAGACCATCCCTCCAGTTCAAAAAAGAACATTTTTCCATTCTATAATAGATAACTTCTGAAAGATCAAATAGGAAGTGAGAACCTCAAGCTCAAATTATAGATAAATACCTCCAAATGAATTATAGCTTTAGTTTCTCCTAATTTTTTTCTTATTTTTGATTTGAAATAGTACTTCAATGACAACCAACATACGTATGTTTAAACATATGTATGAATAAACATATGTATGAATAAACATATATATGTTTATGTATGAATAAACATATATATGTTTATTCTACATAGTTAAAGCATAGTTTAATTAAAAAAATTTTTTTACAGAAGCAGATTCATGGCTTCAAATATTTGAGTGTCTCCTATATATAAGAGGAATGACAATTTTTCTATATGACATATGAAAACAGATGTAACACCAAGGGCTAGAATGTACAAAGATATTCTCGCAGAAATTGTATTCTGATAGAAAAAAAGAATCGTCTAAGGATTAGAATTGGAAGATGCTTTGGAGAACTGTGAAATCTCATCCCTGGTGAATTTAAAGGAGTGGCTCAGTCAAGGATGCTACACAGGTCATTCTTGCATTTTTGTTGAAGGCTGGAGAAAAGGGCCATAGCCTCCCTTTCAACCATGATTGTGACACTCATTTCTCAAATACCTGGTAGTTGAGAAGGGTTATTTGAAGAAATGATCAGGGAAGGGAGTGGAATACCTTAACACAAACATTGTGTGTACAAAATGCTTTATTTCCATTTATTTAATCAATTCTTTTGAGATAGGCTTTACACCAGTTACTGATGAAAACCTGAGATTCAGACCTAAGACACGGCAAAATAAATTTGAACCCTAATACTTCAAATTTCAAAATTCATGTTCCTTCCACACACAGTACCACTTCTTTATCCTTACTTTGCAATTACTACTATAATCAGTTGTCTTCAAGACCAATTTTAGAAAGAGATTTAAAAAGAACCTCTGCCAACTCATTTTTCAATAAAAAATGCATCCTCAAGGCACACGCCATCCCATTATGCTCCTTGGGAGCTCATTCTGTATTTTAATGAGGGTTGTGCATTATATTTGGTCAAGTCTATTGATGGCTTTTTGGGCAAAATGCTCTCCAAACAGAAGCAATGAATACTACTAAGTTGAACCAAGAGCTTTCTCATTTCAGAATCTCTCCTGACATCCAGTATAGTGCGTCCTACTAGTAGGCACTCAAAAAAGAAGTATCCATTTGAATCTAATATTATTATTGGGAATGTTTACAACATATGTTAATGGAGTAATTATATGACTTAAAGCCAATGACTGAATTGGTAAGTTGTGCTACCTGGCAAATTTATTTAACCTCTCTGAATCTAATTCTTCATATGTAAGATATTAACCAATATCTACCTTTCAGAGTTATTATGAGGATTAAAGATAATTTATGTAAAGTACCTAGGTTATTGCCTATCACATAGAAGGCACTCAGTAAACAGCAGCTATTATTACCCTTGATTTGTCAGCTTCTTACTATAACAAATACCCATATGGGTTTGAAATTATAAAGTGATATTTTTCCAGTAGTTCTGTTAGGTGATTTACAACATGTACACACTTTTATTCCAGAAGGTTGACTACATGTAGCTTTTTGAAGGTAGTTGCTCTATTTAGTTCACTAAGAATGGCATTTTTCTAAGAAATGTAAAAAACGAAAATTCCCTAGATTAAGAAAAAATAATTACTTATAGTATAGCCAGTGATATGTACAGAGCACTTAAATGGAGTTTAAAACATGACCCATGCCATCAGTAAACCATTATAGTTCTAATGACAAGATCAAAACACATAAAAGAATCAGAGAGTAATTTATTACTAAAAATAAGCTACTGATAATAACATGACAGATTTCAGAAAAGGGAACCATTAGACGGTGCTCTAGGAGCAAATACCTTGGATTCAATTCCTTCCCCCATCACTGACAAGGCGTAGGAAAGTTAATTAACTTTCTTTAGGTTTTGTGGAAGGCACACTCTAGGGTGATCCCCATGGGTCACACTCTTGTATAATCCCCTCCCTTTGAGTACTTGCTCCTAACCAATAGAATCCGTGGATTTGTTTCTACCAGTAGAATGGGGCGACAGTTGAGAAATGTTGCAGATGTAATTAAAGTTTCTAATCAGTTGGCTTTAAGTTAATCAAGAGACCCTCCTGCAAGCCTCAAAGAAGAAGCAAGACACTATAAGTTCTATAGCAGTAAGAAAACTAATTTTACGACAATCAGGTGAGCATGGAAGAGGATGTCTGAGCCTATAGGACTTCAGACCCAGCCAATGCCTTGGTTATAGTCTTGTGAAATCCTGAGAATATGACCCAGCTAAGCCATGCCCTGACTCCTGTATATGTGAGATATTAAATGTCAGATGATGTTTTAAGCTAATAAGTGTGTGCTAATTTGTTATACAGCAATAAAGGCTTCAATTTCCTCATTTGTAAAATAGGAATAAAAATAATTCATACTACAAGGGCTTGTATTTAAAAATTTGTGATGGCACCTGTTATCAGGTAAGCTTAATAATGCATACAACCCCATCAACAGTATCAATTTTAGAGACTCCAGTTTAAGATACTTCAGAAACCTGCAAAATTTGAAGCAGTGCTTATCCTTGTACATAAATGAAAAACTGAAAGCTTAATTAACTTTAAGATGTCATTAATAAACACAAATAGTTTGCACAATATTTTTTCTTTGCTAAAATCATAGACATCACAATATTGAGGTTGACAGTCAAAATCATGAAATTCTCTAACGACTACTACTGGAATAAGCTCCAAGCATGTTTTGTATGGGTCACTCCAGTCATCAAGGCAAGGGTGGAGAGTACAGAAAGAGCTCTGCCTTTACAAACTCTAGTAGCCGAGGTTTCATATCATTGGAATAGGTCAACTGCTAGAGGTGGGCACCAGATTTCCCAAGATTTTCTCCAAAGAATTTGGAACCATTGTCACCCCACTTCAGTCTGGTTACTGTAACAACTAACTATATGTATACAGCTCATGTGAAGAAAAAAATTTTAAATGTTAAGCTACCATTCAAGTGAGAAAGGTGGAGTCCTTGAATCAAAAGAATGTACCCTGAAAATAACAATAAGTGCTTCTAAGTTCTGCCCCTAAATTTTTACTAAACTCTGAATTCTGCTCCTGTATCATTTATAACTTCATTATTGTATAAAATAATATAAGCTACTCAGACATCACAATAAATCAGCCAAAAAGTTGAAATAATTACCAAGATTATTTGAAATATGGATTCATGCTCACTGTCATTAATGTTGAAACTCTCCCTAAGTGCATGATATATATTAAAATACTAGCTAATTATTATATGAGGAATTACTTTAGCAAAATCCAAAAATTTTAAATGAAACATTTATAACATGTTGAAGACAAAAGAAACTTAAATTTTTGAATCTAATACTTAACAAAATCCCATTAAATATAATGGGAAATGTTTAGATGCTTCTTCAGATGTTTTTCACTGAATATTAAAAATTTAAAAGATACCACAGAAGAGGGAGTTATCCTTCTCGAAAGAGTAATGATGGTCCGAGTAATACCCAGAAAATGATATTATGTCAAACCAAAATGCATATCTTGTCAGCAAATATTATTAGAGGATAGCAAATTTGCTAAAGAAACATGTATTAAAACAAGTTGATTGTAAGTTGATTAATTACAAGTTGAGAGAAGTTTGTCACTAAATTTATATAAATTTATAGGCTTTGAATATATCTCAGTTTATAGTGCTTTCTAGTTTCTTTCAAAAATAAAATAAATGGAGGATTCTTGGTTTTGTGATCATCTTAAGGAAAGATATACTAGATTTTAATTTTATTTTTATTATTTGCCCAAGGGGTACAGGTCTGTGAATCATCAGGCTTACATCTTTCACAGCCCTCACCAAAGCACAAACTCTCCCCAATGTCCATATATTCTTAATAGTAAATAATTGTTGACCAACAAAAGTTTATGGAAATCCACATAACAGTATCTATTAATGATTTTAAATATGTTATGAAATAAGTTGCATATATAGCATCACATATGAAATGTATTTGCTATATTATTCATATATAAATTGTGTCAGTAAACAAGTTGAAGATAGAAAGGCACAAAATGCCAAAGATACCATCAATGTGGCTAATATATAAAAAGACTTTAGAATATAATTTCTGGCTATGCAAATACTAGGTTTCAGCAAACTAAAACACCTTCCAAGTACAACTAGAAATATATATATTAATATATATAATATAATAATATATATATTTCTAGTTGTTCTTGGAAGGTGTTTTAGTTTGCTGAAATATATATATATGTGTAAAATAAAATTTTAAAAGTTGAAAATTTTGAAAAAAGTTGAAAAAAAGTTGAAAATTGAAAACATGAGACCAAGAAGTCAAAACTTGAAGGTCAAAAATTCCAGAAAGGAAGGAAACACATAAAAGTAAAACCAAAAACATGTTCTGCTTTTCTTTTTGAAGTATTTGCTGATTCATGAGCTGAGCAAGACCAGAAGCTAAGAGGATTAGAACAAAGTGTCAGCTGAAAGACTGAGAAACTAGGCAGAGCAATCCTCAATTTCTTTGTTTTAGAGAGACAAAAATTGAATTTCAGGACTCATCAAGGAGATGAAGTCCCAGTGCATAGGCTGTCCCTGAAGGGCAGCATCCTAAGAATAGACTGCAAATAGTTAAGTCCTTTAAAATACTGCAGTCCAGACTGGAATGAGTCTTAGCTTGACTGGATTAAGGTGGTCTGCCCCTACTCTCACTACCTATTATAATATAAAATTAATTTCCTCTGAAAAGATATTATTATGATCATACACAATGTCTAGCATTCAATTAAAAATTACCAGGTAGGGCGCCTGGGTGGCTCAGTGGGTTAAAGCCACTGCCTTCTGCTCAGGTCATGATCCCAGGGTCCTGGGATCGAGGCCCACATCGGGCTCTCTGCTTAGCAGGGAGCCTGCTTCCTCCTCTCTCCTCTCTCTCTGCCTGCCTCTCTGCCTACTTGTAATCTCTCTCTCTGTGTCAAATGAATAATAAAAAAAAAAAATTACCAGGTATACCAAGAAACATTGTCAAGATGAAAAGAAAATAGAATATAGAAATAGACCAAGGGGTGACCCAGACATTAAAGTTAGCAAATACAGACTTTAAAATAGCAGTGATTAATATGTCCAAAAAATTATGATAAGAGAATTTCAGAAAAAAGTGGAATATATTTTTAAAATCAAACAGAAATTCTATAACTAAGAAATACAAAAACTAAAATCAATTCAGTTGATGGCTTCATCATTATATTGGCCCAAGTTGAAAAGATGATTTTACTGAACAGAAAAATAGGAAATATACAGATGAAAGCATGAAAAAATATGGAAAATTTAGAAAACAATATAAGAAATATATAAGATCTTAATAAGTTCTGTGATACACATTATCAGTGTCCTAAAATGATAATACAGGGAATGTGGCAGAAGCAATATTGAATAGATATAACTTAGAATATTCAAAACTGATGATGGACATCAACTTACATATTCAAGAAGTGCTCTAAACACTAAGATTTAGAAAAATAAATAAATCCACACTTAGGCACACTGTAGAAAAGCTGCTAAACATCAAAGACAGAACTATCTTAAAGACAGCCAGAGAAAACCAGCACATTATCTTCACAGGAGAAATAGTAAGTCTGGGCTGATCTTTTTTTTTTTTTAAGATTTTATTTATTTATTTGACAGAGAGAAACACAGATAGAGAGGAAACACAAGCAGGGGGAGTGGCAGAGGGAGAAGCAGGCTTCCTGCTGAGCAGGGAGCCAGATGCAGGGCTCGATCCTAGGACCCTGGGATCACCGACCTGGCTGAAGGCAGAAGCTTAATGACTGAGCAACCCAGGCACCCCGGGGCTGATCTTTTAACAGAGAAGGTGGGAGCCAGAGACAATCAAAGGATATCTTTATATGCCAAACTAGAATTATATAGTCCATGAAAATATCCTTCAGAAATTAAAGTAAAATTGCAATGTTTTCAGACAAACAAAAATAGAAAATTTATCATCAGTAGACTTTTCTAAAATAATTACTAAAGGAAATTCCTCAGGCAAAAGGAAAATAGTCTTGCACAAAATGCAAGAAGGAATACAAGGTAGCATTAAGTGACAAATATGTAGATAAATATAAATGGAGGGTGACTGTACAAAGCAATAATAATAATCAGCTGCAGAGTTTAAAATACACTAAAATAGGTGATAATGGTATTAGGAAAGGCGGAATGAGAATAAATGGAGTTCAAGTATTTTAAGCTTCCAGAATAATCAGAGAATTGAAAAAGGTAATATTTTTTTAATTAACTGCAATAAGTCAAGTGTAAGTATTAAGTAGTAACAGAAGAAGGTACAATAGACAAGACAACTGAAATTAAAATAAAAAATAGAAATATTTTATTATCCCAAAAGTAGACAACGTAGTAAAATGATGGTTATGAGAACAAAATAGTGAACACACTTGGTATACTTCTCGTGTATAAAATACTACACATATCAGTTGTAGGATAAGCTTTGCTGCTTTGTACATGCAACATTTACCAAAATTAGCAATAAGCTGGGCTATGAAGCAATTTCAACAAATTTTCAAAGGACTGTAGTCATACAGAGAATATTATCTGACTGAGATAATCCCCAGGTGTTTGGAAGTTAAGCAATGTAATTCTAAATTAATCCAAAAATAAGAAGAAATAACAATGAAAAATAAAAAAATATTTTGAACTAATCAGTAGTAAAGATTAATAAAACTTGTGGAGTATAGTTAAAGCCATCCCTAGAAAGACATTTATAAACTTTGATTAACAAATTAGAAAAGAAGAAAAATTAAAAATCAGTAATCTGAGTATCTAACTCAAGAATTTAGAGTTAAAAACTCAAATTATTTCCCCACCCCCCAAAAATTAAGGAAGTAGGAAGAAAACAATAAATTGGAATAGAAATTAATAGAATAAAACACAACTATTCAATAAAGAAAATCAACAGAACCAAAGGTTTTTTTTTTAATTTTTAAAATTTATTTATGTATTTAAGAGGGAGAAAGAGTGTGCATGTGCACAAGCAGGTGGTGGGGCAGGGGGCAGAGGGAGAGGGAGAGGGAGAGAATCTCAAGCAGACTCTGCACTAAGCATGTATCCACTGCAAGTCTCAATCCCCTGACCCTGAGAGCATGACCTGGGCCAAAATCACGAGTCTGTCACTTAACCAACTGAGTCATTCAGGCACCACTTTTTAAACATTAGTAAAATGAAAAAACCTCCAGGAAGATGGATCAGGAAGAAAAAAAAAAAAAAAAGAACACAATGTGGCGCCTGGGTGGCTCAGTGGTTTAAGCCTCTGCCTTCAGCTCAGGTCATGATCTCAGGGTCCTGGTATCAAGCCCCACATCAGGCTCTCTGCTCAGTGGGGAGCCTGCTTCCCCTCTCTCTCTGCCTGCCTCTCTGCCTACTTGTGATCTCTCTCTCTCTGTTAAATAAATAAAATGGAAAAAAAAAGAACACAAATTATCAAAATAATAAATATACAAAGATGACATCATCTCAGATTTGACAAATATTTAAAGGATAAGAGAAAATTATAATTTTATGCTCTGGGGTGTTTTCTCTGACACCACAGCTAGTTCTCTGATTCTCCAGACACCAAGTGGGTGTCCAAGAGTTCATTTCAATTCTGACACTATCTATCCAGAGTTGGTATAGACACCACTAGTTAAGGGTTCAGTCTCCCAAAACTGCCCCCACTTTAGACACCAGTCACAAGTGCAGGGCTATCGACACTCTGACGGACTATAAATCAGGTGTTCCTATGATCCCCTCCTCAGTTTCAAAAATGTACTAAAACAGCTCTCAGAACTCAGAAAAATAGTGTACTTTGCTTTACTTTATTCATCCTTATTAGAAAAGTTACAACTCAGGAATGGCCAAATGGAAAAGATACATAGAGCAAGGTATGGGTTCAGAGCAGCACCTTTGGGATGGCAAAAACAGAAAAGTGCCCGAATCCCTATTTAAGATAGTTAAATAAATTGCAGTATATTCATACAATGGCATACTATTCAGTGATGAGAATGAAGAAATCACAAATATTTATCATAAAGTTGAGAAGACAAGGTAACAAAATACTGTATGCTGCATGATTCCACTTGTATAAGATGTGAAAACAGGAACAACAAATTGATCTACAATGTTAAAGGTCAGTATATCAGTTACCTCTGGGAAAGGTAATGACCACAAGGAGTCCCAGGGGTCCTCTAGAGAGTGCTAATGGTGTTCTGCTTCTTAACCTCATGCTTGTTTCATGGGTGCTTCTACTTTTTGAAAATTCATTAAGTTGAATCTTACGGTTTTTCTGAATGTAAGTAAGTTAAGCTTCATAAAAAGTTTTAAAATAAAATATGATTTTAAAAATGGAATGGAACATATTTCCCTGAGGAAGTGGAGAATATGCCAACATATTTAGCATGCAAACTTCCAATTACTTTATTTTTCTAAGTTACCTTCATGGTCTTGAAGGCATTTTAGTTTGCAACTCTTGTTTTGGGGGTATTATACAAATACGATCCTGGTTTTTGTGGCTAGGCTTTATCTTGAGCTATGGCTTTGAAAATGTGAGATCCTACCTGCTAAAGTACTCCTTTAGGAAATTTGCAAACATCCTTGGACTGCGTGGGAAGGGATGGGGGCAGAGAGGAGAAATAACTTTAAACTAGGTCAGGTAATAGAAAAGTTGGTGAAGCTCCTGGGTTGTTTTTCTTCCTTAGTGATCTCCTGGATGAATATGTACAATGGGCATTGTCCCATAACCAAGAAGAGAGAAAAGAAGTCACCTCCTTGTGAGGCTGGCTCTACTAGGCAGGGAGCAGAGACTTAAAGGAGGGCCAGGTACCCCACAGTCATCCTCATTAATATTAACAGGCTAGTGGCTTGAGAAATAGCGACAAGAGCCACTGCCCTCAGGAACACATCTTACTGCTCTCAGATGGCCAGTTAGACTTTTTTAAGAAGCAAAGTTCATCTAAAATACAATTTCAGTTATATTAATTATAGATGACACGTAGGGCTAAACATTTTTGTAACTCATTTTCTAGGTTACTCTTATATGTATTTCAAATCCAAGTCCCTACATCACCCCACTATCAACCATCTTCACATGGCATTTTCTTTGTGTGTCTGTTTCTGTATTCGAATATTCCCCTCTCATAAGGATACAAGTCATACTGGATTAGGCTCCATCCTAATAACCTCATCCTAAGTACATCTGCAATGGCCTTATTTCCAAATATGGTTACATTCTGATGTACCAGGGATTAAGGCTTCAACATATGTATTAGACGGAGGGGGGAAAAGTTTGACTCATAACAGACCTCATTTCTGAAGAAGGTCGCATTCATAGCTACTGCGGGTTGAGACTTCAACATCCTTTTGAAGGATAGCATTCAACTCATACAGCACCCATACTTGTAGATGGATAGTACTCCAGTCCAGGAATATTAGCCCATAATGCGATCCGCCCCTGCTATCTTCTCAGTCTGTAAGTAAAATGTAGACGTTAATGTCTTTGTCTCCCAGAATTACTTTGCCCATCCCCACCTAATATGGACCATCATCTGCCATCTGGGTTACTTGTTACTGTTTTTCTCATTGATTGCATCTTCCAGATGCTATTTCAATGAGCACTTGAGCTTTCCATGCCTTTGAGACAATATGCATGAGGCCTTCTATCTTCCTTGCCCTGCTTGCCTCTCCCTTCTCACATTATTACATCAACCCACCTGTGCCCACATGCACATATGTGCATAACACACCACTTATACCAGAACTTCACATACAAGGAATATAAGGCTAGTTCAGTGCCCCAGGTGCTACACATCTCTCGATATATCATCTGGGTGGACCTGCTCATGCCATTCATACAAGAGCTTCAGTTGTGAAATTGTGCTTCAGCCACAACATATCTTCCCCTGTCAGTCCATTCTGGTATAACTGTGTAGATATACGCAATGGACTTAAGTTTGTTCAGCATTTTATTTTATTTTATTTTATTTGTTATTTCATTTCATTTCATTTCACCGAGAGAGAGACAGAGGGAGAGGGAGAGAGAATCTTAAGCAGGCTCCACACTCAGCACAGAGCCCAGCACCCGGCTCAGTCTCACAGTCCCGACTGAGATCATGACCTGAGCCAAATCCAAGAGTCTAAACAACTGAGCCACCAAGATGCCCCTTGTTCAGTATTTTTCAGACATTTTTTCTTTTTGTTTTTGTTTTCCCCTAACAGACTGGAGTAATGCTGACTCTATTCTCTTCCTACAAAGTGAATCAGAACATGCTCATGAGTGACAGGATGGGCAAGTTAACAAAAGTTTCAAGAAGAGGCAAGATGGCGGAGGAGTAGGAGACCGATTATCATCAGGTCCCAGGAATTCACC
>LNAC01000767.1:0-115307 GCA_002007465.1 Ailurus styani
AAGCCTGATGATTCACAGACCTGTACCCCTTGGGCAAAGAATAAAAATAAAATAAATTTTTTTTTTTCTATTTGACTATAGTTGACACAATGTAACATTAGTTTCAGGAGCCAAACAGTGATTTAGTATCTCTATACTTATTTTATGCTCACCACAAGAGTAGCTACCATCTGTCACCATACCACGCTATTACAATACCACTGACTGTATTCCCTATGTTGTGCCTTTTATTCCCATGACTTAATCATTCTATAACCGGAAGACTGTATCTCTCACTCCCCTTCACCTATTTTGCCCATTCCCTTACCCCTCTCCCTTCTGGGAACCATCAGTTCGTGCTCTGTATATTTGATTCTGCTTTTTTGTTTATTCATTTGCTTTGTTTTTCAGATTCCACATATAAGCACAATCACATGGTATTTTTTTTCTCCATTTGACTTATTTCACTTAGCATCCATCCATGTTGGATAGGTCCATCCACGTTGTTGCAAATGGCAAGACCTCATCTTTTTTTATGTTTGTGTAATATAAAGAGAATGTATCTTAATAGGGTTATTCAATATTATAAATCCGAATTTAACTGCAGGATGAGAGACATTTTCTCTCTTACAAGAAGGCAGTTACACTTGAGTTGTATCATTAAAAATATCTGCAACTGAATCTTAGTCTCCTTTTCTTTTTTCCTGCATCCAGATATGCAAGACTCTTAAAACTATATAAATATTTAAAAATGTTCAGACTATTATGCAGCCATAAAAAAGTGATGTTGAATCACCTGAAATGAGTGTAACATTGCATGTCAACTATATCCAAAACAAATTTTTTAAGGAAAAAAAGTTGTTCAGCATACTCAATACTATATTTGTCTAGATTTAAAAAAATTTTATATTTTGCAATAAAGTAAATAAAAAGAAAAGTGCACTACAAATTAAGTGTAATCAATTTGTTGCTTGACGATTAATAAACCAGGCAACAATAGGCAGATGTAAGTAACTCTCACAGGATTTTCATGTTAACAAGTATGCTGAGGTGCATGTGACACAAATTTAGATTTTCACTGCCATGTAGCATTCTATTTTTATGTTTATATGCAAGTAAATACTCAAGTAAATGTACTAAGTATAAGTTAGTAGATATTATTTTATACATTGCGTTTGATTAGATGTTTTGCATTTTAGAGGTGCTAAAATTCTGAATCTATGAGTTTTGCATACCATGACAAAGGACAGACAAAACACTGTTATTTTAGTGTCGGTCTTGGGGTAAAATATTTAACATTTTTTGAAACTGCAGAAAGAAGAAAAGGATGAAAATTTATTTCAATTTTCAAATAGGTGTCATATATTAATACTATTGTGATAAATTTTATCCTGTCATTTAGTGAAGTAGTTTTAGTTGAATATTTTGTGCATGATTTTTAGTTATATTGAGTTTTACCAACAGAATAAAATTATAATAATATTTCCTGAATGAAAATGTTCATGTTTCTTTCAACTAGGTGTACTTATATTCACATGTACACACAATTGCTCAAGCATGCACACATATATTCCTTTATAAGTTGTCAGTTTCACCAACAGTACCACATTATGTAATAAGGAATCTGAAGCAGAAAGCTATTTATTCAAATGAATATATTCTTAAAAACTCTACCTCAAAAATAATACTGACACAGTGTTTGGAAAGACTGTATATTCTTTCAAAAACATTTAAATGTATTTTACATCCATTGATGATTTCCTTGCTATACACAAGTCACTTGTGGGTATTGAATCTACTTAAAAAAATACTTGAAGTTAGGGAGATAACACTGACCCTTCCAAACAGTGGAATGAGTGAATAAAATAATTAATTGAAAGCAAATTATAAACAAAGAATATTTCTTTACATAAGTTATATTTCTACAGAGGTGAAATAAATGGCTCTGGATTTATTTTACTACTAAAAAATAATTAATGAAATGCAGTTAGAAGTATAGCTTGGAGTTGCATCCAAACTAAATCCTTTACAAGTTTACCTAACATTGTTTTGTTAGATATACATTCCAAGGCCTAGAATTTGCACTTTTTCCATATTATACTGCCAAAATATAATACTGTCAAAAACCTTCCTAAACACATAAAATAATTCTGACAATTTCTCAGTGGAAAATCCTTAATTTTATTCACTATCCAAAAATCTTAGTCTAGTTACATACTACTGATAAGATAATATTCTTTTACTTATTTCATTTTAGAAAGGAGATGTTCTACATTTGGTACTGTGGGTGTATTTTCTGAATTTATGGAAGATTTTGATAATATTTGGAACTAATCAAACTTTATCTGTTTTTATCACTTTCATCTTTTCTCATTTATGGGTTAATGTATTTCTCATTTTTACTATTTTCTTTTTTTTTTTAAGATTTTATTTATTTATTTGACACAGAGAGAGATTACAAGTAGGCAGAGAGGCAGGCAGAGAGACAGGGAGAGGAAGAAGCAGGCTCCCTGCTGAGCAGGGAGCCCGATGCGGGCCTTGATCCCGGGACGCTGAGATCATGACCTGAGCCGAAAGCAGAGGTTTTAACCCACTGAGCCACCCAGGCGCCCTCATTTTTACTATTTTCATTTTGTTTCTTGAATCATTGTTTTCTTAATTTTTTTTACTGTCGAATAAGTAATATCTTACCCAAATATTGTTAATAAATGCTTAAAACCCTTTAATCATTGCAATCTTGAATTATATTCCCTAAAAATTCTTCTACTTATAGGCTAGTGACTTGAATTCTTTTATAAAAAAAACTGTTCTGTATCTATCTATCTATCCATCCATCCATCCATCCATCCATGGTAAATTACTTAGTAAAGAAATTGAAAATGTTACAGCATTATGATAAGACCTGCCTTCACTGCTCTTCTATGGTTACCCTGCTTCCCTGGGTCCTGTGTTCCTTTTTCTTTTTTTTTAATTCTCTCTCTCCTTCCTGCAGTTTATCATTATGTATCTGATTATAAATGACTGGAGTGGGAGATGGTTCCTGTACACAGATGGTTAGTGATGCTTCTCTGAAGAGCTGATCTTTGAGCTAAAGCTTGAGCCATGCAAATATCTAGAGAGTGAATAGTTACATAAAAGAAAGTAGTGTTACATTAAAATATCCTAAGGAAATTGTGGGTGTTTGTAACAGAGGGAAGGAAGAGTACAACTTAGTGTTATCAGGAAACTAAGAATGGCGCCTTACAAAGTCTAAGATTTGTTCAAACAGAATCCAGGCCACTTAAGGTCATGTAGTCTATGATAAGTGTTTTGGAATTTATTTTCATTTCAATGAGATACCACTGGCTCATTTTAAACCAAGGGGGTGATAAGAGATATTCTTATAATAATATAGAGATGATGGGCACAGTCCTTTTTGATTATGTGCATTTCTTCATCTGTGGAAGAAACAAGCCAGGGAAATAGACAGAAAAGTGATTAGATTTCAGTGCTCTAGACTAAGGGGGTAGAGACTTCTAGTAAAAATTTATTTTTTAATAAGAGCAAATGTTAAAATGTTATGTAGGATAACAGCTCTAAAAATATGTTTAGTGAAAATATATACCCAGATTAAGGAATATGCAGATGATGAAGTTTTGACAATGAATTAAAAGGCAAAAAAAAAAAATCAAACTTGAGGGGAATATTAAGGAGAGGTTTGGAAATCTAGATGCACAGAAGGTTGGTATAGTAGATAAAGAATAAGCAAGCAATAGAGAGAGGCTAAAGAAGAAAGTAACATATAAGAAAATGGAAACTGAGGGAAGTATCTGGACAAGATGCCAAGTAAGGGTGAAGATTCAGCCTGCCTGAGAATGAGGAGTCTTGCATACTGGTCTAGATAGATTTTGAGATAGAGAAGGCAGAGGAGGAAACATGTCCATTGGGTAATAACTGAAGTCAACTAATGTCTCTTATTCATTTAACAAAAATGCATATGTTGAGCATCTATTTTCTAGGCATAAATTAGGAAGCTAAGTGATCTGGATGTAATGATAAGACATTCTCTGTTGTCAAAACAGTCATAATTACTAAGAAAGGCAGAAAATTAAATAAATGTTTACTGTACTGGAAGCATCTACAGGACAATATGGGTACCCATGGGTGGAGTAGCTCTTCAGATTAAGTTGGAAAGCTAAGGGAGGGTTTCATAGATTTTGTGGTGATTTGCTGATTTCCTGAAGAATGAGTATGTACTCAATAGTAGACAGAAAGGGGCAGAGGAGGGAATTTGACAGAAGTAATACTTTCTGACAGAAATAAAACAATGCTAGACTTTAGAAAGTGCAAGTTTCTTAGACTTTAGAAAGTGCAAGTTTCTTAGTATGGAAGGCCCTCAAAATGCCTTTGGAGGGTGAGCGTAAGGAAGCACAGACTAGATCACGAACTATCATGAGTAGTATGCTATGTATAGATATTACCATAGGCAATACTGAATAACATGATCAGCTTTTTGATTTAGAAATATTCCTGTGATTAAAGTAGAGTGATAGTTTCCAGGGCTGAGTGGGAAAGGATTGAGATTTGAGGCAAAGAAACACTATATTAAAGGAATATTTTAAAATAGGATAATAAGAGCAATGGGAAGGGAAAGAAAATGTTTTTGTAATATTTAAACAAATTTTAATAGGATTTGGGATTGATTGAGTGTGGGTGGGGCTGACCTAAAGAGGGTAAATAGGATGAAAACTCCCAGATTTCTTGTATAAGTAATTGAGACAATAGTAACTCCATTATGGCTAGACTGGGGTTATAAAAGGAAAAGCAAGTGTGTTTGTCCAGGCAAATGATAGAACTGGGATTCAGGAATATTTGGATAAGGGAAAGGGGAGGAATAATTAGAAAGAAGAGAGAAAATGAGGTACCTTTCTTGAGTACCTACTATATACTAGGAGCTGCCCTAGTACTTTTAGATGCGCTTGTTCATCACACTTGACCTCTGTGGTTGGTATTACTTCTCACTTCTATATTTGAGGAGTCCAAAGTTCAGAGAAGTTTCTGCCCAATTTGCCCTGGCTACTAAGTACAAGAGCAAGCATTCAATCACATGTCTAATTCATTCATACCATGCTCCCATTTTGTTTTATAAAGTTTGGGGGGATGCAGGTGTACTGTTATCATTTGATGGCATGGGGATGTAGGAAGCCATGTGGAGCCAAAGGGAAAAGCATTTAGAATGAAGAAACAAGAAGACCTTGGAAGATTGGCATTAAGGAGCAATGGAGAAGACTGAGGAAATGGTGTCAAAGAAACCAAGAGGGAACAGTTAAAAGAGGGAATATAGAGGTGCCTGGGGGGCTCAGTTAGTTAAGTATCCAGCTCTTGGTTTTGGCTTAGGTCATGATCTCAGGGCTGTAAGATGGAGCCCTGTGTCAGGCTCCATACTGGGTGGGGAACCTGTCTGAAGATTTTCTCTCTCCCTCTTCTCACCTCTCTCTTTCTCTAAAAAAAAAGAGGCATTATAATTAGTGTCAAAACCACAGAAAAATGAAGCAAGAAAAGGACTGAAGACTGCACACTGGGCTTGAAAATTCCTGAACTCAAGCACAATTTACATGCTGCTGGGACAGAACTCCAATTGTCAATAGTGGATATAAATAGTAAACGAACTACAAATAGCAGATAAGCAAGAACAGACATTTCGTTTGGGCAACTCTTTAAAGAACGCTGGTTATAAAGTAAGAGAGAGGGTGCCTGGGTAGCTCAGTGGGTTAAAGCCTCTGCCTTCGGCTCGGGTCATGATCTCAGGGTCCTGGGATCGAGGCCAGCATCGGGCTCTCTGTTTGGCAGGGAGCCTGCTTCCTCCTCTCTCTCTGCCTGCCTCTCTGCCTACTTGTGATCTCTCTCTCTGTCAAATAAATAAATAAAATCTTTTAAAAAAAAGTAAGAGAGAAATGGCTAGAAGGGGTACAGAACTAAAGAAGTTGTCTCTGAGGTAGTTATTTGATAAAGATGTAAAAATCATGGGCATTTCCGAAGTGAGAAAGAGGGAAGATCTGAGAAAGGAGGTACATAATAGAGCAAAGTTTGGAGGAACAGAGAATGAAGGGATTGGATATAGAACCCAGGCAGAAGGTAGGGATCCATCTGAGTGAGTCAGAACATTTCCTTTTCAAGCCATAGGAGAAGAGGGTGAGTAAGAGAATAGATATAAATAAGGAGGTAGGTGGGGTGTGGTGTCAAGAGAGTTTACTCCTTACGGTTTCTATTTTAATCATGAATTCAGAGGCAAGGTGATCTTCTGGGAGTGAGGAGATGGACATGAAATATAGCACTTTAAGAGTGTGCTGCTGGCTTAAAACAGCTGTTCTGAGAAAAAAGGGAAAAAACCCAGTGGATTAGAGAAAATAAGTGGTGTTCTCATAATGTGCACCTTTCTGCAGGAACAGCACTCAGCAGCCTGCTTGTAGAAATGCAGAAATCACAGAAGCACATGAAAGGCATCAAGCGAAGGATTTGACTAAACTATAATGAGAGTATTTTAGTTATGTGTTATGTAGTTTAAGTTGGCAGGTGAGGAATTAAAATCAGAGGAGAGCTAAAAGACAGAGTTGACAGACAGAAGAGCTGGGCCAGAGAATGGAAGTTCTAGAAAACAAGACAGTTGCAGCATAGATAAGTTATTAATACCAACTCTGAGAGGGAAATAATTGTAGGTAAGGCTAGATTTGGGAAGACTGAAAATTTGGGCATAACAATATAGGATAATATATGGAAAATCAAGAAGAGATGAATAAAAAGGCTTTAGAACATAAAATTCTAATTGAAATCCTGAATTCGATATATGCATTTTCATGTAACTGTTCCAAGGCAAATTTGAAACTGGAGTTGGTCACAGAGAGTAGATCCTGAGTTGAGGACTTTAAAGGGAGGTATAAGGTAGGCAAGCAGAAATATGTTCCAGTGGCATAAAGGGCTTTCTTGAGATGGCAGACCCCTATGTTCAGCAGGTGGAGGTAGGTGGCTTCAAAAATCACAGTGAGAGTGAAAAATAGTTTTCTAAAAAGGAGAATATGAAGGACTGACCAGGAATAAGTTGTGGTCAGAAAGAGTAGTTTTAGATTTTGAGATTTGACTTTTGAAAGATTTCAAATATTTAAAAAGGGCTATGATTTGGTCATTAAAATCTAACATGTTAGAAGGGCCATCAATACAGGCACTGAAGAGTTTAAGCAGAGATGGCATAAAATTAGACTCATTAAGTATTTGATAAATGAATAAACAAATAAATGGGTAGACGGATAAGTGGGTGGATAAGCAGACGAATGGATAAATGAAAGTAGACATAGTTGATATGAATAACAGAATATCTGGACCAATACATGGTCCATTCCTAGGGAGATTCTCATTCTGTTTTGTCAGACCCCCAGTCTACTTGGTCTGGATGTTTATGTTGGTTGATTAACCTGAATCACAAATTGTACTTTGCTACTATCTGCAAATGTCTAACTAGAGATACTTTATGTGATTTTTTTTTAACATTGAGGCTTTAGACGATATAGAGTTAACATCTTGCTTCACGGATTAAGTTAAACATTCTCTAAGTATGGTTTATTTACAGAGCATATAATGTTTAATATTAGTAGCTTTCCTAGATATTTCCTATTTGTCTCTCCAGACATATTCACTACACATTTTCACTGTGTTCTTAGCTCAGGGAGGCTCACCTGTATGGACTTCAGTGATGGACTGCTGTGTCTGTGGTGCCCTGCTGGGTTCAGCCAATAGGAACTCTAGCCAAAGATGAATAGAAAGGAGCAGAATGAATGTGGGCTGTGTATTCCTCCAGCTTCATTCCTTATAGTGTATTCCTCTACTTAGGATAGAGTCCTAAACTGAAGGTCACAGGTTTTCTCAAGGAGCCCTCTCTACACAGCTCTTTCCTTCCAGCTTTTGGTACCTGCTAGCTCCCTTCTCCCCTCGGGGCCCTAAAACTCCTCTAGTACTAGATCAGAGAACCATACTGTCTTTTATGGTTTCTCTATACCCTGACAATATAATCCTAAATATTCCTCATGAAATTATCCTCAAATTGCCCAAATTTCCATGTGCCATGTTTCCTACTGGGATCCTGACTGAGGTAGAATAAAAAATACTATTGTTAACAACATTGTCATTAACTTGTTTAAAAATGCACTTTTATGACCTCATAGTCTTTCCTCATATCCTATTTTTACAGTGTATTGTTATAGTTTTGAAGATATATTTTTTTTATCAATTTTTACTTTAAAATTCAATTTTCATTTTAATTTCATTTAGTAGTAGAAGGCAAAATTACAAATGTAAATGTATCTATTTTCTTAATTAGTTTATAATAAGTAAGATTCTTGGTAGCACAGTACACTCTTCATTCTATGGCTTGTGAGATACCTAGATCTCTAGTGAAATTCCTTAGGAATAGAAATATGTGCCTATCTTCAAAAACATTTTAGACAATGTGTTGGTTTGAATGGTTATGTTGGATTCCTAAAAAGCCAGAAGGTTTTGTCCTCATAAGAACAAAGAGATATCTGAATATGGCACATGTTGTTATTATAAAAGAAAGAAATCACGTCTCAGAAACACGTCATTAAATGTAAAGCAGGCTGGTCACTTTTAATATTGCAGATGATTGACTGGAAACAAAGGCCACGTGTCAGAACAAAAGTGTTAATACTTGAAACAGCCCTTTTTTCTTATTTTTGGCAACCAGCTAAATGACTAATCGGAAGATTATAAAAGCAATGAAAACAAGCCCTTTTAACTGAATATCTCAATTCTAAGCTGAAACCCATTAACTTTAGAACATATTGTATTTAAATTCATAAGCTATAATCATACAAGAACTGTACTTCTAGTTCATTTCTAATTGATTTTAATCACTTAGAGAGATCTACAATACAATGTTATTTTTTTAAATGGGCATTTTTTCCCTTCAATGTAAGAATAAGGTTAACATTCAGATCTGTAAAACCAATGTTGAATGTATGACAGTATTTTATATCTGGAAGTTAGTTTGCATATTTTTGTGTACTCATACTCTTCACCATACTCTCTCCCCCACCCAAGCTGTCACTGAAGCCTCTAAAGCAATTTTTCCCTTTTTGATCCTATGCCAAAAGCAGAAATCCAATGCCATTACATCTACCAACCTAGCTTTCAATCAGACATACTCAGATTCCAGCTTGAAAGCATGTTTTCTGCCAGCTAAAGACTGGTTTCAGGGACAGAGGAAGCAAAGTGAATGGGACAATAAGTGGCAAGGGACTGGGAGTCCTTGAAGTGAGGAGAAGAAAGAACTCCCATTCAGAAGGTGGCTGAATAGAGTGGAGGCATCCTGCATGGACTGTTACCTGTGAACAGCCTCCCGTTTATGGTTCTGGATACCTGAAACTCCAATTCAGAGATATATAGAGATTATTACAATGCTGGATGATAAGTGGGCTAGGAGGCTATGCAAACAAATAGAAGGGGTGCTTCACACAGACAGGTTGTGTCAGGAAGACCTCCCCAGCAGGAGTGAGTTCTGAAGGAAGGGTGTGACTTAGGCAGCAATACGCTACAGGAATATTCCAAGAAATGAAAGCACTGCATGCAGAGACACACGATGGGAAAAAAAAATTGCCAGTTCAGTAAACAATAAGCAATACAGTATATCTGAAGCATAAGGTATAACAGGCAAACACAGTCAAGAAAAAGAAAGATTGCTAAGAGATGGAACTGGTCAAGTATGTTGGACTAGGTTACAACACAGCTTGAATCTGCTGTTTATGAAAAGCCAGTGAGGATTAAGGAAAAGAGAAGTCGTGATCAGACTTAAGATTATAATAATTCCTGCAACAATGTAAGGCATATAGTGACTGGTTAGAAAAGTAGAGTATAGGAAGTGAGGAGAACTGTTATTTTGCCTTACTTCAAGCAGGAAATGATGAGGGTATAAATTAGTGAGGTGTTGGTGTGGCTGGGGCAGGAGGAGCAGATGAGGCAAATTTGAGAAACATCTGTGAGATGGTCAAATTGGAGGGAGAGCCATGAGAGGAAAAGGAAGAAATCTAGGCTGCCTACCATGTTTCTGAGGATTAGTATTCACTGTAATAATGGAAAAGATGTCACAGATTCTGGGAAAGACATTAAGTTCAAATTTGTGACATCTGTGAGACAGTCAGATGGAGAGATCCTCTGAGGAATGGGACTTAGTCTGTACATCACAGGACAAACAACTGAGCCTCTCTTTGTCCAAATTCTTCTCCCAGTCCCACCCCAATCCATTAGCCAGACATTTTAGGACACATGAATTTCAACTGCAGACACATGAATACAAGTTAAAAACCACAGTTGTTCCATCCCACAAACTGTTTTTGGCCCTTATCGATAATTTGTTAAACCAAAGTGTTATTCTGGCGTATATATTCAGTCAATTGTTCCTAATTACCTGTCATTCTATAGGAAACCTGAAAATTCAAACTGGTTCTTATATCTATGTGATCTTTTCTTTTGGAAGGCACTGGGTATATCATTTTGAAGCAGATTAACTTTCTAAAATGTATTTTACCCAGGAAACTGTAAGATCACCTACTAAAACCACCCTCCCCTTCTCTTTTTCACTCCTTCTCCCTAATTGCCAATTTCTACCTTCTTAGCATTCTGGATTCTTGAAACTAAAGTGTGCAGGGTCCCAGAAGAAGTGCTAACCTGCAGTTTCCTATCAAGTTCTCTCTGGGGCTGAGAAACACCAGGGGCCCCTTGGGTCCTGTGATGTGAGTAGGGCACACTCAGAACAACAGGGCACTGGCTTCCTGTTGAGGATGGCAGAGAGAAATCACTGTTTCTTCTAAACTTTCTAAGATATTGAGAACAAGCGTCCAGTCAGTTTCTCAAAAAACGATCCTCTTGTACAAATAACATTCTTGTACTCCTAGCTATATAGCTTAAGTATTTCACTCACAAAAAAGACTTCACTGTTAAGTTTGTTTTATCTTTTCTTCTGGTACCTGGATACATCAGTTTTGAATAATTTTATCTTGGAAACTTATTTTTTTTAATTATTCTATAACCACAAAGGGATGATAAAGTTGAGGGATGAAAATTTGACAGCTTCTATTGGATAAAGAATGTGATTATTTTACAAAATGGATAATGTTCTTTGTTACTTCTAGACTAGAATATGATAATTCCTTTCCTTTTAATTTTTTTTTGTGTTGTTTCCTTATGCTTTAATTGTAGGATTATACATTGAGCAGCTGCCTCATCATCAGTCTCAAATATACATAATTTAACCACAAACTGACAAGCATTCAGTTAAATCTCAGAATAATTCAGAATGATTAGAGGAAAGACCAGTCTGAAATGCACAGACACACACACACACACAAACACACACACACACACACACACACACACACACACACAGTGCACTGAAGGAAAGAACATTCTATTTATTCGACCACAAGCAGTACTTTAATGGGGCAACAATAGCATTGCTAGGATGGATCTAGCAAGACAGAGATAAAACATAAAAGTGTAATTAGCATGTCAATTAAATGTAAAATGTTTGAAGAGACTTTGTCATTTTAAGTTATTTTATTTCTCTCCTGAAATCCTTTACTTGTCAAATTCTTTCTTTAGTCTCACACCCATATATGAAAAACCCCAAGTGTCAAATGAATATACAGTTTTACTCTTCCTCTTGTTCATTTTCAATTCATTCCCTAGAATAAGTACATGCTTAAATTTTAAAACCTTATCTTTTTTGTTACCCTTAAAAGAAAGTTCTTCATGCATTTTTAAATTAAGACTTTAATAATTGAGGGAAAAAATAAAAGGCTTACCATATGACTCTAGCCTATATTTTCCAAATGGAATGCAAAATGGTATCATAAGAAGATATGCTCTTCCTTATTCCTCTTTTTTTCTTACTCCTTCTGTCATCCAACAGTAATTTATTAATAGCCATGACCTAAGGTGGATTTATCAAGAAGGTAATGAAGCTTAAGCTTTAGGGCGCCTCACTTGCACTGATCTCTTCCAAGGTCCTGAGAACAGTTCTAGCAATATGTTCACACAGCCTTATGTTTTTGTTAAGTCTTCAAAAGTAAGACAATAGAACTCCAGGATAAACTACACTATTCCCCTTTTCCATTCTGAATCCTCTCTGTCATACCTCTTTTGGGTTGCATAATTTTGCAGTGGCCAAGAGCATTTCTGGACCTAGTTAAGGGTAGTTGAGTTGGAAATACACTTAGTTTGGGTTTTTTACGGTCACTTGTGAGTATAATTAGCTTATTTCTAGATGTCCTAGTATAGGAATGGATTTCAGAAGTATTCCTACCTTCCACTGTGCTGACCTACCTGGCATCATGACAAGGAGTTACAAGTCCAACGGTCATATAAAATACGAATGTATCAGAAGAACTCTGTGAATTTATTTAAGATTGATCAACACAAAAGAATATTTGACCCAAAATTTATAAAATATAAAAGAAACATTAAAAGTATTTTCCAAAGTGTGTTATTGTCAGAGTTTGTGGTATCTCAAAGCAGAATATGGGACAATCACTTGAGTGTTGATAGCACATAGACAAAGAAATGAGGCAGTAGGGGAAGAATGGAGGAAGTAAAAGCCCATGTGGAATGTGTGACTGTGGATTCTGCTGTGGGGAATGGAGAAAAGTTTTTCCTAGGACTTTGGGAAATGTAGGAAATTATTCTCAGAATCATCTGTCTGGAGCATGCGAGGCTGGGGCATTTATGGAGGATTTCTGTCTACAGGGATGTTAATTCCTCTCCTCTCCAGCTGAGTTGCTGTGTGAGTTGAGCAGGCATGAGTAGAGAAGACCCTAATGCATAAAAGCAGAGAGGTACAATCAGGAGGTGAACACTGGCAGCTGTACCCAGCTGCTTACCAAAATTGAGACTGAAATCAGAGATGGGCCTAAGGGAGATGATGTGGGAGATCAAAAGCATTTACTTCAAGTAAATTTTTTTATCTACATTTTTCTGATAAAGAAATTGAAGTTCAGTGAGGCTAGGTCAATTTCCTGAGATTGTGTGGCACGTAAGTGATAGAAATAAGATTTCAATGTACACATGTCTGATGCCAAAGATCATTCATTTTCCATCATATTTCATGTCTCCTTGGGAAGAGAGGACATCCAAGCCAATGAATCATATACACTTGGCACAGTTCATAAGGTGATATTGCCTGCTTAGACCAGCAGATGGGAGCAGAGGAAGCTAACATGATAGTTAAGTACTTTTCTTTTTGTAGTGCCTGCTGTGGGAGGTGAATTATTAGTCTCTCTCACCTTGCAGAAAAGCATATTGAGCTTTATGAATAAATCATAGATTCATACAGATCCACGGGGCACCCCGGATTAGAAGAATAATACAATATAAAAAATTCTGTTGTTGAACCCATTCAAAGAAAGTGTAGTTACCAATGTCATGTCAGACAGCTCAGAGATAAGAGGAACTGTAATACTTTAATACAGATGACTTACAATAAAGTTTTATATATTTGACTCCAGCCATAGCCCAAAGGAGAATACAATAAACACTTGCTAATGACTTATTCCACACTTGGAGTGACTTCATGTATGTTTTGTAATTTAAATACTCAAATGATGCTATTACGTGATTACATAAATCTGAGAGGAGTTCGAGGCCCAGTGGCATGCAGGAGCCTAATCGCTATGGTAGACAATACTAAGGTTTATCAGGATTTTGTCTTTCCTCTACTTCCAGTCCAAGGAAGACTACACTTCCAAGTATTGTGACTGATCTTGGCAATGAAATGGGAGCTGACGTGTTGGGTACCACTTTGGAACTGATGCACTTAATTGCTGTTGCTCACCTCCTCAGCCCTCTTTTCGAATGCCACACAGCCTGTGAAAGCATGTTTCCTATGCATAAGAGCCACAGAGCAAATTGGCCTGGAATGCCAAGCCACCCTACGGAGGACAGATTCTTCGAGCAACAGTGGCCTTTGAATGTTTGAGAAATAAATTTTTATTTTGTTAAGCCAATGAGACTATTGGGGCTGCTTGATATTATGGTACCACCATAGCCTAAACTGACTAACTGAGTGACAGGATAACATTTTTTTAAAAAATCTTTTTAAAAGATTTTTATTTAATCATTTGACACAGAAAGAGAGATTACAAGTAGGCAGAGAGGCAGGCAGAGAGAGAGGAGAGAGGAGGAAGCAGGCTCCCTGCTGAGCAGAGATCCCGATGCGGGCCTCGATCCCAGGACCCTGGGATCATGACCTGAGCCGAAGGCAGCGGCTTTAACCCACTGAGCCACCCAGGCACCCCAGGATAACATTTGAACCCAAGGCAACATGACTTCAAAGGTCATATATGCTCTTTCATGTGCAAAGTATTATCTCCTGTTTCTAGGTTTTATTTTAGTTTAAAAATGTTTATCATATGTTCGATTTCAAAACTAATTCATAAACAGTATGATTGCTTTGTAAAAATACAGAATGTACTCAAAAATGAAAATTATCTCATAGTCCCAACACAATTAAAATTTTGGTGTGTATACTTCTAGTCTCATTTTCTACATATGAGTATACATATATTTTTACATTGCCGAAATATTACTGCATGTAATACTATAGTGAAATAATTGCTGTTTACATTAAATATCATTGTTAACTTTTACCCAACATCATTAGATGCTCTTTGTAAATTTACGTTCTAATGTAACATGGTTGGTGGAAGGGTGCAAATAATTCTCTAACTTTGTCTTACTTGCTACCAGCTCTATTTTTCCTGTTATGAACTGCGCATTCTTTATTACTTTTTCATTGCAAGAAGAGAACACATAGACATTCTGTTACCCTCATCCAAGAGCCCCATATGTTAAGGAAATGTCTCTTAATCCCATCTTGTACGCCAATAGTTCACTTGCTCACAAGTCAATCAGATATTCAAGTAAAATAACATATGAGCAGTTGACTGAGCCGATCAACTGTTCACCTTACTGACCATCTTATGAAAACATAATCTTATGTTTTTTATCCTAAAATTGTTTAAGCATTTATCTTTGCTCTAAACTTTTACTTTGCTTGCATACCTGAGATCTCTTCAAAGTATTATAGCACTGAGACTCATGTTATGATGATCAAGTTACATAAGAAATGATTAGAAGTCAAAATACCTAGAATTATGAACTTTCCAACCATAGAACGGACATATATGTTACTGAAAAGAAGTCATGATAATTTTTAAACAGGAAAAAGATTATACCTTTATTCCATTTGATGAAAAAACTAACCCAAAAGAGGATGAATATTTTTATTTCTTAAGACATTTAAAAAGGCTATCCTGCCCCAGCCTAGGTTTTAGTATTCCTAAAAGGCAACAAAACAAAACAAAAAACCAAAAACCAAAACCAAAAAACCAGAAACAAAATCCACATTTAATGATTCCTGAGACAATTTCATAAGTTATACCCCACGAACTTATCAGTAAGGGTATAGCCTTTTCTTTTGCTCTGCTTTTTCTCATTTATCTGTCACTGACATGGATGTCATTTTTCAGCTTTTTCTAGAGGCCCTGCTCAGTTACTTTGGCAGAAAACATAAGTGGTGAAATCATCTGAAGCTTAGCCACATATAATGGTTCACCAGCATCCCACCATCAAAAAAATAACTTCTATTCTACACTTCAAGGAAACGTGCATGGATTTGTAGGTTTGTGAAAGGAGCCATGTGGAAACTCTGCAGGCAGAAATTCTTTATATACATAACAACACATCAATAGGCAGCTCCACTGCAAGTCCTCCCATATATCCCGCTAAATAGAGACACACTCAAAGGCTCCCTTGAAGTGTCTAATCTTGTCATATTTTTCATGTAGAGCCTATGATGGTCAAGTACTTCAGAGAAGTTATATATTCCTTGTGGTGGGCACTAACATTTTGCTAGTATATGGGGCTATCTGCAGAAATTCAGCAGAGTTCTAGGATAATACGAGCGACAACAAAAAAACAGCAGCAGTTACCATTTGTGAAGTGGTTACTATGTGATAAACACTCACACTAGGAACTTTTGAGGTTATTAAGCCCAACAAGTATATGAAATAGGCACGTACAGATTATAAATGAGGAAACTAAAATAGAGAGGTTAAGTGACTTGTACACTGTCACCTAAGATACGGAGACAATATTCAAAGACAGATAATATTCAAAGCCTGTGCTCTTAGCCTTTTGTTATATTGTCTCTATGTCTGAGTTAACCTCACAAATCACCTTGCCCCTTATTAGTTGTGTGACATTGAGCAAGAGAGTTAACATTCCTTCAGTTTCTCTTCTGAATAATTAATGCCCTGCCTTCATCAGGGGGTTATTGTGAATATCAGAAGGAGTTAACAAATGTCAAAGTGTTCTGTCAATTCAAAATGCCATATAAATGTGAACTATTTTATAGTCACCATTATTGGTCATAGTAATTGTTTTCATAATTGGAACCATCCTGCAGTTTCTCTCAGGTAAAGAATGACTCTAAGGCCTGGGACTCAGAGTGTGGTCCACAGAACTGCAGTTTCAGCATCTCCTGGGGATTTTCTTAGAAATGCAGACTTGTAGGCATATCCCTAGACCTACTAAATTAGAATCTTCTTTTTACAAGATTTCCAGATGATTCGTAGGTATATTATGTTTGAGAAGCTCTTAAGAGAAAAGCTAGATCAGGGGTATTTGTTATGTTTAGAGGTTTCAGAAATTTTAGGTTTTAGTGCAGACGGAAAATTAGAACATTTATAATTGTCGAATTAACCTCCATCAAGACTCCCCAGATCACTAAATATCTCTACATGAATGGATTAGAACATAAGACCTGAGTATATTTATCTATCCTAGGCAGTTTCTGAGCAGCCTAAATCGTACCAAGAGTCAGGAGTATGGGCTTGCTTGACAGACTCCATCATAAAAACATTTTACAAATGGCCCTGGCAATCCATCAGCTTGTGGGGACTGACTTGCTTTACTGACATGATTTCCAAATGATAACCTTCCTTTTTGTTATTCTTGCTTGTTTATTTGTATGTTTAATTTTTTTATGGTGTATTTTTTTTTCTTTTACTAGATGAGAAATGGTATCCTGCACACCTCAGAGGGATCTGGCAGATGGGGGAGTTGACATGGGTTATATACATTAAGTTCCAAATATAAATGGGGCTATAAGAAAGATGAGACAACTGATGTGACATCTTTTGACAGGTATAAGGAATAGCCAGGAAGATTTAAGAATTCTAACAAAGAAATGGAGTAATAACTATCTTTATAAAACAGTAAAGGGTAAATGGGAGGAGAGTGCATAGAAAAATGAAAAGCGAATTTCAGCAATGGACTTGGTGAAGTTTGATTATGGGAAAGAAATAAGGAAAAGTGGCAGTAATAAATCTTTGAAATTATTTCCTTAAGATAATTTTACCTGAAAAACTAGCTGGAAAATCCTAAAGACAATTTGATGAAAAAGGCAAGATTTTTAACAAAAAATATGATACAAATATGAATGCAATAAAACTGGAAGCTAATGAATGAGCTCAAATGTCATTCGTGTTGAAATACTACTAGCCATGATAACAGATTGCAGGAGGAGAACAAAAAAAGGGTATGAAACTAAAAATTCTCTGAAATGTATACTAACAAGAATTTAAGAGGAGGCAAGGTTTTGGGTGCTTAAAGGACTCATCTATTCATTGGAATCACTTAGAATTCACTGGGCTGGGGTGCCTGGGTGGCTCAGTGGGTTAAAACCTCTGCCTTTGGCTCAGGTCATGATCTCAGGGTCCTGGGATCGAGGCCCACATTGGGCTCCCAGCTCAGTGGGGAGCCCGCTTCCTCCTCTTTCTCTACCTGCCTCTCTGCCTACTTGTGGTCTCTCTCTATCTGTCAAGTAAATAAATAAAATCTTAAAAAAAAAATTCACTGGGCTAGAACTCGTGTTTCCTAACATATTTCAAGTATTCTTTCCAACAATGCAGTAAAACGTATTTAATAGGGAAATATTATCTGATAGAACAAATCATGAATATATTATTATCTTAATTAGAAAATAGGCTATCCCTAATGTGTTTTCACTAGAATGGTCTCAGATCTACAAAGGCCTGCAGGTTAATTCCAAAACTGCAGAGTTAATATTCAGTGAAATCACCAGGCAGGCACAAGAGGAAACCTTCACAGTTGGGATAGAAATGGAATCAGATTTACGGGTAAAGGATTTTAAGGAAGTCTAAGATATTTTTAAAACAATAGTACGAAGGAAAAGGCTTAAAGTTTTATAAACTATCATATTACATTCATTTGAAGTAAATAGGTAGGATTTATAGTTATTGAAAATTGTCTTATGTGAGTATGAAACCAAAGACTAACATGGGGAACAGTTTGAAATTATTCATCCTAGCTACATTTGTTACAGCAAACAAGCAAACAACAACAATATATTAAGGAAGAAAGTAAAAAACTCTACAAAATATTTTAGAAAATATTTTACAGAATGAGATGTCTAAGATGAAGTTCTTACTAATGATTTGCACAATCCCCAAAGTATTTGCGTATATGATTACATAAACACTAAAAACTTCTATGATAAAAATATACCATAAGTAAAAGCCGTATATACTCACCTAATATATGTACATATTATATACACATATAATGTATATCGTAATATATAGAAAGGTATATGTATAGCATTAAACATATCAAAAATTCTTAACCTCATTAGATGTCAAGAAAATGCAAACTGACAGTTCGATGAGGTACTTTTTTTTTTTTAAGATTTTATTTATTTATTTATTTGACAGAGAGAGATAGAGAGATTACAAGTAGGCAGAGAGGCAGGCAGACACAGAGGAGGAAGCAGGCTCCCTGCTGAGCAGGGAGCCCAATGTGGGCCTCGATCCCAGGACCCTGAGATCATGACCTGAGCAGAAGGCAGAGAGGCTTTAACTCACTGAGTCACCCAGGCGCCCGGTACTGTTTTTTTATCTACCAGATTGTGTTTCAATCTTAGAAAGGATTAATTACTTCAAGTGCTGACAATTTTATGAGGGACTTGTCATTTCTATACACAGTTGGCAGAATAGAAATTTGTACAATACATTTGAAAGTTTCTTTGGTAGAATCTCTATACATTTAAAATGATTATATCGCAAGGAGCAAGATGGTGGAAGAGTAGGAGACCTAAATATCATTGGGTCCCAGGAATTCAGCTAGATAGTTATCAAACCATTTTGAACATCTATAAACTCAACAGGATATCAGAGAGAAGACTAGCAGCAATTCTAGGAACAGAAAATTGACCATTTTCTGGAAGGCAGGATGTGCGGGGAAGTGAATCCGAGGCAATATACGGGAAGATAGACCATGGGGGGAGGGGCCGGCTCCCGGCAAGTGAGAGAGCAGCAGAGCACAAAATTGGAACTTTTAGAAGTCTGCTCCACTGAGGGTCATCGCTCCAGAGGGGGAAACTGGCTGCAGAGACAGAGCTGAGCAGTGGGCTCTCAGCTCGGAGTTACCTTAAACTGTGATCCGAGGCACAGTCAGGTCACTGGTCTTCAAGCAGGGACCCCACAAGTGGCAGATCCGGGGATACCCTCCTCCGCCTCCTCTGGGAGGAGCAGTGTGGGAGTGTGCTGCAGGAATCTGCTGGGTTTGGAGACTCCAAACAAGGCCATGAGACAGAGATACAAATGCTGGGTCACAGGCCGGGTGAGCTTGGAGTGTGGCCGGAGACCAGGGAGACGGGAGGGATTGACTGCTTTTCTCTGAGGGTGCATTGAGGAGTGGGGCCTTGAGCTCTCAGCTCCTCTGGGTGGAGATTAGGAGGCCACCATCCTCATTCTCCTCCTATAAAGCTGTACGGAAAGCATTCAGGGAACAAAAACTATTGAGAGCAAAACCGAGCTGATTACTTAGCCTGGCCCCTGGCAAGGGCGGTACAATTCCACCTCAGGCAAAGACATTTGAGAATCACTGCAACAGGCACTTCCCCCAGAAGATCAGCAAGAACATCCAACCAAGACCAAGTTCACCAATCAGTGAGAACTGTGGAACTCCAGAGCTAGGGGAATGCTGCACACAGAATTCATGGCTTTTTCCCTATGATTCTTCAGTTTTTCAAACTTAAATTTTTAAAATTTTATTCTTTTCTATTTTTTTTTAAAGATTTTATTTATTTGACAGAGAGAGAGAGAGAGAGAGATCACAAGTAGGCAGAGAGGCAGGCAGAGAGAGAGGAGGAAGCAGGCTCCCCGTCGAGCAGGGAGCCCAATGTGGACCTCGATCCCAGGACCCTGAGATCATGACCTGAGCCGAAAGCAGAGGCTTTAAACCACTGAGCCACCCCAGGCGCCCTCTTATTCTATTTTTAAAATTTTTTCTTATTTCCTAGTTTAACCTTTTTTAAACTATTCTATCTTATATCAATACCTTTTTAAAAATCTTTTTAAATTTTCATTGTTGTAGTCATATTCTATCTCTTCATTGTATTTAACCTTATTTTTTATATACATACAAGTTTTTTCTTTCTTTAAAATTTCAGGATACAGTTTCTTCTAACAGACCAAAATAGATGCTAAATCTAGCATATGGCTTTGTTCTAATCTCCAGCCTCGTCACATTCTCTCTTTTTTTTATTTTCTTTTTCAACCAACTTCTTATCTTATCAATTCCTTTTTTCGAATCTTTTTAAATTTTCATCTTTATAGTCATATTCCATGACTTCATCATGTTTACCCTTATTTTTGTACAGATATAAGTTTTTCTTTCTTTAAAATTTTGGGAGGCAGTTTCTTCTAAAGACCAATATACACCCAAAATCAAGTGTGTGGCTCTGTTCTATTTGCCAGTCTAATCATATATATATACATTTTATTCCCTTTTCTTTCTTTTTTATTTTTTTCTCCTTTCTTCTCCTCCCGGTTTCAGGTCTCTTCTGATTTGGTTAGTGTACATTTTTCTGTGGTCTTTGCTACTCTTTTAGTATTTTGTTCTCTCATTCACCTATTCTTATCTGAATAAAATGACAAGGTGGAAAAACTCACCTCAAAAAAAAAGAAAAAGAGGCAGTACCAAAGGCTAGGGACCTAATCAATATGGACATTAGTAAGATGTCAGAACTAGAGTTCAGAATGACAATTATCAATGCTAGCTTGCTTGAAAAAAGCATAGAAGATACCAGAGAATCCCTTTCTGGAAAAACAAAATCCCTTTCTGGAGAAATAAAAGAACTAAAATCTAACCAAGTTGAAAAAAAAATTTTTAATGAGGTGTAATAAAAAATAGAGGCTCTTACTGCTAGGATAAATGAGGCAGATGAGAGAATTAGTGATATAGAAGACCAAATGATGGACAATAAAGAAGCTGAGAAAAAGAGAGATAAACAACTACTGGACCACAAGGGGAGAATTTGAGAGATAAATGATACCATAAGACTTAATAATATTAGAATAACTGGGATCCCAGAAGAAGAAGAAAGAGAGAGAGGGGCAGAAGGTATATTGGAACAAATTATAGCAGAGAAATTCCCTAATTTGGGGAAGGGAACAAGCATCAAAATCCACGAGGCACAGAGAACACCCCCCTCAAAATCAATAAAAATAGGTGAACACCCCATCATCTAATTGTGAAACTTACAAGTCTCAGTGACAAAGAGAAAATCCTGAAAGCAGCTTGGGACAAGAAGTCTGTAACATACAATGGTAGAAATATTAGATTGGCAGCAGACCTATCCACAGAGACCTGGCAAGCCAGAAAGGACTGGAATGATATATTCAGAGCACTAAACAAGAAAAGTATGCAGCCAAGAATACTATATCCAGCTAGGCTGTCATTGAAAATAGAAGGAGAGATAAAAAGCTTCCAAGACAAACAAAAACTAGAAGAATTTGTGAACACCAAACCAGCCCTACAGGAAATACTGAAAGGGGTCCTCTAAGCAAAGAGAGAGCCTAAAAGTAACAGACCAGAAAGGAACAGAGACAATATACAGTAACAGTCATCTTACAGGCAATACAGTGGCACTAAATTCATGTCTTTCAAATAGTTATCCTGAATGTAAATGGGCTAAATGCCCCAATCAAAAGACACAGGGTATCAGAATGGATAAAAATCAAGACCCATCAATATGCTGTCTACAAGAAACTCATTTTAGACCCAAAGACACCTCCAGATATAAACTGAGGGGGTAGAAAACAATTTACCATGCTAAGGGACATCAAAAGAAAGCTGGGGTGGCAATCCTTATATCAGGTAAATTAGATTTTAAGCCAAAGACTATCATAAGAGATGAGGAAGCACACTATATCATACTTAAAGGGTCTGTCCAACAAGCTCTAACATTTTAAGTATCTATGCCCCTAACATGGGAGCATCCCATTACATAAACCAATTAATAACAAAATCAAAGAAACACATAGACAATAATACAATAATAGTAGGGGACTTTAACACCCCCCCCTCACTGAAATGAACAGATCATCTAAGCAAAAGATCAACAAAGCAATAAAGGCTTTAAATGACACAGTGGACCAGATGGACATCACAGATATACTCAGAACATTCTATCCCAAAGCAACAGAATACACATTCTTCTCTAGTGCACATGGAACATTCTCCAGAATAGATCACATGCTGGGTCACAAATCAGGTCTCAACTGGTACCAAAAGACTGGGATCATTCCCTGCATATTTTCAGACCGCAGTGCTTTGAAACTAGAACTCAACCAAAAGAGGATATTTGGAAAGAACTCAAATACATTGAGGCTAAAGAGCATTCTACTAAAGAATGAATGGGTGAACCAGGAAATTAAAGAAGAATTAAAAAAATTCATGGGAACAAATGAAAATGAAAACACAACTGTTCAGAATCTTTAGGACACAGCAAAGGCGGTCCTAAGAGGAAAGTCTATAGCAATACAAAACTTTCTCAAGAAACAAGAAAGGTCTCTAGTATACAACCTAATCCTACACTTATAGGAGCTGGAGAAAGAACAGGAAAGAAAGCCTAAACCCAGCAGGAGAAGAGAAATAATAAAGACCAGAGTAGAAATCAAGGAAATAGAAACCAAAAGAACAGCGGAACAAATCAATGAAACTAGGAGCTGGTTATTTGAAAGAATTAATAAGTTTGATAAACCCCTGGCCAGACTTATCAAAAGGAAAAGAGAAAGGACTCAAGTTAATAAAATCATAAATGAAAGAGGAGAGATCACAACCAACACCAAAGAAATACAAACAATTATAAGAACATATTATGAGCAACTATACACCAGCAAATTTGACTATGTGGAAGAAATGAATGCATTCCTAGAGACATATAAACTACCAAAACTGAATCGAGAAGAAATAGAAAACCTGAACAGACCCATAACCAGTAAGGAGATTGAAGCAATAATTAAAAAATCTCCCAACAAACAAGAGCCCAGGGCCAGACGGCTTCCCAGGGGAATTCTACCATACATTTAAAGAAGAATTAATACATATTCTCCTGAAGGAAAACTTCCAAACTCCTTTTATGAGGCCAGCGTTACCTTGATCCCAAAACCAGACAAAGGCTCCAATGAAAAAGGAGAATTACAGACCAATATCCCTGATGAATATGGATGCAGAAATTCTCACCAAAATACTACTAGCCAATAGGATCCAACAGCACATTAAAAGGATTATTCACCACGACTGAATGGGATTTATTCCTGGGCTGCAAGTTTGGTTCAACATCTGCAAATCAATCAATGTGATACAATACATTAATAAAAGAAAGAACAAGAACCATATGATACTGTCAATAGATGCTGAAAAAGCATTTGACAAAGTACAGGGTCCTTTCTTGATCAAAAATCTTCACAATGCAGGAATAGAGGGTATATACCTCAATATCATAAAAAACATCTATGAAAAACCCACTGCAAATATCATTCTCAATGGGGAAAAACTGACAGCTTTTCCCCTAAGGGCAGGAACACAGTAGGGCTGTCCACTATAACCACTGCTATTCAACACAGTACTAGAAGTCCTAGCGTCAGGAATCAGACAACAAAAATAAAAGGCATCTGAATCAGCAAAGAAGAAGTCAAACTCTCATTCTTTGCAGATGATATGATACTTTATGTGGAAAACCCAAAAGACCACTCCAAAACTGCTAGAACTCATACAGGAATTCAGTAAAGTGTCAGGATATAAAATCAATGCACAGAAATCATTTGCATTCTGTATACCAACAATAAGACAGAAGAAAGAGGAACTAAGGAGCTGATCCCATTTACAGTTGCACCCAAAATCATAAGATACCTAGGAATAAATCTAACCAAAGAAGCAAAAAATCTGTACTCAGAAAACTATAAAGCACTCATGAAAGAAACTGAGGAAGACACAAAGAAATGGAAAACTGTTCCATGTTCATGGATTGGAAGAACAAATATTGTGAAAATGTCTATGCTACCTAGAGCAATCTACATATTTAATGCAATCCCTATCAAAATACCATCAACTTTTTTCAAAGACCAGAGGAATGTTGAAAAAGAAAACCAAAGTTGGCGGCATCACAATTCCAGACTTCAAGCTCTGTTGAAAAAGAAAACCAAAGTTGGCGGCATCACAATTCCAGACTTCAAGCTCTATTACAAAGCTGTAATCATCATGACAGTATGGTACTGGCACAAAAACAGACACATAGATGAATGGAACAGAATAGGGAACCCAGAAATGGATCCTCAATTCTATGGTCAACTAATTTTTGACAAAGCAGGAAAGAATGTCCAAAGGAAAGAAGACAGTGTCACCAAATGGTATTGGGAAAATTGGACAGCCACATGCAGAAGGTGAACCTGGACCATTTCCTTACACCACACAAAAAAATAGACTCCAAATGCACGAAAGACCTCAATGTGAGACAGGAATCCATCAAAATTCTTGAGGAGAACACAGGCAGCAACCTCTTCAACTGCAGCCACAGCACCTTCTTCCTAGAAACATTGCCAAAGGCAAGGGAAGCAAGGTCAAAAATGAACTATTGGGACTTCATCAAGATAAAAAGCTTTTGCACAGCAAAGGAAACAGTCAATAAAACCAAAAGACAACTGACAGAATGGGAGAAGATATTTGCAAATGACATGTCAGATAAAGGGCTAATAGCCAAAATCTATAATGAACTTATCAAACTAAACACCCAAAGAACAAATAATCCAATTGAGAAATGGGCAGAAGACATGAACAGACATTTCTCCAAAGAAGACATCCAAATGGCCAACAGACAGATGAAAAAGTGCTCAACATCACCCAGCATTAGGAAAATACAAATCAAAACCACAGTGAGATACCACCTCATACCAGTCAGAATGGCTAAAATGAAATAGTCAGGAAACGACAAGTGTTGGCGAGGATGTGGAGAAAGGGGAACCTTCCTACATTGTTGGTGGGAGTTCAAACTGGTGCAGCCACTCTGGAAACCAGTATGGAGGTTCCTCAAAAAGTTTAAAATAGAGCTACCTTATGACCCAGCAATCGCACTACTGAGTATTTACCCTAAGGATACAAATGTCGTGATCCTAAGGGGCTCGTGCACCCAAATGTTTATAGCAGCAATATCCACAATAGCCAAACTATGGAAAGAGCCTAGATGTCCATAAACAGATGAATGAATAAAGAAGATGTGGTATATATATATATACAATGGAATGCTCTGCAGTCATCAAAAAAACTGAAATTTTGCCATTTGCAATTACGTGGATGGAACTAGAGGGTATTACGCTAAGCGAAATAAGTCAATCAGAGAAAGACAATTATCATATGATCTTTCTGATATGAGGAATTTGAGAGGCAGGGTGGGGAGGCTGTGGGGGGAAGGGAGGGAAAAATGAAACAAGATGGTACCTGGGAAACAAACCATAAGAGACTCTTAATCTTAGGAAACCAACTGAGGGTTGCTGGGAAGGGAAGGGATAGGGTGGCTCGGTGATGGACACTGGGGAGGGCATGTGCTATGGCGAGTGCTGTGAATTGTGTAAGACTGATGATTCATAGACCTGTACCCCTGAAACAAATAATACATTATATGTTAATTTAAAAAAAGATTATATACATAATCAAGAAATTCCACTTAAAACAAGCATATATACCTCTTTAAATATACAAGTATAAATATTTTTAATATACAAATATATTTATATAATATTATTCATACTTCACAGTAAGTAAAACATGGACAGAATCCAAATGTCTATTAGGAGGGAAATGGATAAATGCATTGTGTTTCAATGATACATCAGAATAACCGGCTGCATTTACAGAGGATCAGATACTTTATACAAAGATTATTTATGTGAAGAATTACCTATGGTATATGTTTCAGTGAAAATAACTTACAGAGAATATATATATATACACATATACATATGTATTTATATATGTATATATTATCACTTTAAAATATTTACATAATTATATACTTTCGTGTTATTAAACTTGAAAATACAAAAGCCAACTGTTCAAGTGGTGATATGTGGAGGTGGTTCTAGAAAGGGATGGGAAACTGTCAGTTTTAATGTTTTAATTATTGTATTATTTGGATGTCTAAGCACACAAGTAAAGGATTTATGATGTAAAAACCGAGATTAAATAGTTGGCACTTCTCTTTCTGTATCTTTATCTCTTTCATGAAGAAAGCTGCTGTGTTGTGACATTTTTTAACCTTTGCATCTTTCTTCCTACGCTATCTCTCCTGTGCCTGGACCATTAACTGTCCTCTCTGATAACAGTAGTTGTGCAATTCACAAGTTCAAAGCTTTCTGTATTATTATTATTAAACAATGGGCTCTATCTGAATTCTGAAATTATTTCTACCCTGATTACAAGTGCAAGGAAATTTTTTGAATAAAAAGTTAACTCATTAAGATACAAACGCAACTTTATTTATTTATTTATTTTTAATTTACTTGACAGACAGAGAGAAATCACAAGTAGGCAGAGAGGCAGGCAGAGAGAGAGGAGGAAGCAGGGCAAGGAGCCCGATGTGGGCCTCGATCCCAGGACCCTGGGATCATGACCTGAGCCGAAGGCAGAGGCTTTAACCCACTGAGCCACCCAGGCACCCTACAAATGCAACTTTAAAAAGGACTTGAAAAAGGAAAGGAATTTGTGTGGGTTGGACTGTGAAAATAACAGTTTCTAAATATAACGTTCAAGTTATGAGGAAGGAAAAAGGTGATGACTAATTTGAAAGTCCATCATTTTAATCACTCTGGGTAGCATCTGTTGATTGACGAAAGAAAGACACACATAAGCTTTGAATAGGTTATATGGTAGAAATGTTAAAGACTATTTTAAAAATGAGATTGCATCTGCCTTGCTTTCAGTTTTGTGATTAGATTTTCGTGTTCTTAGGCCTCAACTATACCATGCTGTTCCTATAATTTTCTATTCTGATCCCTCAATTTTTAGTACCTTAGGGGGCTTCATAGTCAATTACAAAAGATGTCTCTGGTTTTGAAGCTTTTAACCTAGCTTTTAGTGTTGGGGTCAAAGATACTATTTTGTAGCATTGCAATCAAATGACATTTCCAACTACTGCCATATTCTAGGACGGTCATTTCTTGCTAGGATTTTGGAAAAGGATATAATTTTGCATTTAGAGATTCACCGTTGTGAGTTATATGAAAATGGAAACCAATGACATTTTCACAATAACTTTTGTTGAAAAGTTTCGAAACATTTTCATGGCATTCGTTAAGGTTTACAGGGCCATATACATAAGTAAAGAGAAAATTTCTATGAAATGGAGAATGAACATAGCTTAATAGGTCAAGGATAGACAACAAAACCCATGGAGATGAGGAAAAACATAATGGTTTAAAAAATAATTATATACCATATAGGAAGAAACAAATGACATAAATCAAAATGTGATTACTGAAGCCTCTTCTCACATCTCAATGTTCGTAAGATGTCATGTGATTTATAATACGCTGTGTCTGACACACACTCCTCCTCCTCCTAATAACTATGTGCCAGGCATTAGTTTAACTTTACATCAATTACTAGTTACCAGGATATACTTACAACAATCTTGCTGCATTTAGTGTGAAGGTTGAAGTTATTACTATTACTTATTTAAAGGTGAAGAAACTGAGACACACAGATGTTAAGTGTCTTATCCAAAGTCCCATATAATATGTAATAAATGAGAATCTGAACTTAGGGAAGTTGCCATTTGAATTTACATATACTTAATCATAATTTGTAAACCACAATGAATGATGATTGAGATAATGAGAATTAGTCTTTGATAAAAGCAAAGAAAGCAGCACTAGATGTACCTAAGAGACCCTGGGAGGCTTCTAGCCCAGTAAGATCTTCCTTATTAAGTAAGTTCTACAATACCTGAAGAATCACTGGTAGATATTTTCATTGGAATAAAAGTATTTTCATTATTATAAAATATAGAATGTGATATGAACAGATAGTTAACAAAAGAGATAATTAATACACGAATAGATTTCAAACTTCACTAGATACCAGGTAATTATAATTAAAACAACTACGAGTACATTTTCATATCCTCTAGATTGTAAAAAATTAAAAAGTTGGACAGTATTAACTGCTAGTGATGATATGGAGATGGAATAACTCTCATCCTTCACAAGTTAGGATGCAAACTACTATGGAAAGTAAATTGGAATTATCAGGTGTTGTCACAGACACTCACAGAGTTTGACCCAGCGATTTCACTTTCAGTTATCAACTTTAGAGAAATCTTCATACATGTGCCCAAGGAGACATTTACAAGATTCTAAAACCTTTTGCAGCTTTAGTTGTGGGGAAAAAAAAATAGGAAAACATAAAAACTAAAATGAGTAAGAACTACATGAATCAAAATGGACCAATTAAACAATAGTTGACCTAAAAAAAGCAGTTTGTCAACAGATACATACATGATGACAGGATTTATGTTATTTTATTTTATTCTATTTTTAAAGATTTTATTTATTTGACAGAGAAAGTGAGAGAACACAAGCGGGGGCGGGGGCAGAGCAGCAGAGGGAGAAGGAGAAGCAGGCTCCCCGTTGAGCAGGGAGCCCGAGGCGGGCCAATCCCAGGACACTGGGATTCATGACCTGAGCCAGAGGCAGATGCTTAACCGACTGAGCCACTCAGGTGCCCCAAGATGATAGGATTTATATAATGTTTGAAAATTTCCAAACTTATACTTCTTATTTGGGGGTCATATATTTAAATGGTATAACAATTTATAAAGTAATAGTAAAGATTAAATGAAAATAGTTACCTCCAGGACGGGAGAATTACAAGTGTCGTTACTTGAGGTTTCAATTTTGTCTCTTGTTATATTTAACATATATTGTAAAGTGAATATGGAAAAATGTGGAGATTCATTAAAGCTGGGGTTGGCTACTTGATACTCATTATTCTCTATGCTTTGTTTATATAAATTAAAGTATTTCACAATAAACATAATATGTATTCTTAAGAAAAGGAAAAATACTGAAAAAATGACACCTCACTCATCCCATTACTTAAGTATAACTTTTTAAGCCCAATTTAAAAAATTCAGTATAATTCCTTACAGCCACAGAGTTAATGTACAGCTGGTGGTATACTATATACACAGTTTTGTGCCCTCATAGGGATATGCCGCAATGGATTTTCTTTTTTTTTTTCCTAGTCTCTGTTAAAATGCTAACATTTTGGCCATGAAAACACATTAACATATTATTGGAGATCACACCTTGGGACAATTTATTATTGTTTTTCAATCATAGCTACCTAATTTCAGGTCCTGCAGCACTATGCACTATGTCCTAATGGGCATATTTCATAATGGGAAGTGGGCAAAAGTTTGGTGTGCTTTCTAGAGGACTGATAGGGCCTTAGGGAGGGCATTTAGGTAGTTGGTGAGGACAATGGGTATCTGCAGGTATTATGGAGACACAAGTCTGTTAAGGATAAACAATCTGCTTTACAATTTTGCCTAGAGCTACCCTGGAGAGGATAATAAATAAATATATGAGATTTAGTGTTATTCTGTATCTAACATGCAATTTGAAGTAACAGCTTGTTATTAGAAACTGACCAAGACCTAATTTATCATCTCTATCTAAAAGAATTTAAGCATTTCCAACCAGCACAGACCTTTTTTTGTTCAACATTCCTGATGTGACTGACTAAAGAGTGTGAGCATTCCTGGGCAGCTATAGGTGCATTTTGTAAAATAGAACACTGTTCAGCACGGTCTCTATGAGCCCAGCTTTGCTTTCTGAAAAAAGTTGGGAGGCCATGTTCATGCACTAATTTAAGGGGTCAATAGAAAGGCTGAACTCCAAGGTGTTAGTCTGACAGGATGCAATTAGATTTTCTTTTGTCACGTACTAATATACCCCTCGGAAGGGTATCGTGTAAACTTTACCAGTTATCTCTTTGCTGTGTGGAAAAAGGATTAATTGAAATGTCAGACAGGTCTGTGATTTGGGTGAGTCAACTGAGGTGAGTAAGTGCAGCGTCTGATCCTGTCATTATTTAAGACTTTGGCATTTTATTAGTCATGGACTTATGCATTAATTTTGATCTCTAAAATACTATTTATCTTGATTACTAAATTTTTCGGTGCCCTTTTAAATTTTGTGTAAGGTAATGCCTTACTTACTATATCCTAGTCCCATCAGGGTAAAGCAAAGTTACAGTGGAAATAAATGTGGTACTCAGAAAAAAACCTTTATGCACAACTGCAGATGATGTCATATATGTAACTATAACTATATATATACTAATTTAAAAAATTACTTTTGCTGAATTCTTTCAAATTTTTGTGACCTTTACCTAATCGCATTGACTCTTATTTTTCTTACATAGTAAATGGAGATAGTAATTCCTACTTCACAAGTTAATTAAGTGCTTAAAACTTATATATAAAGACTCTAGCTTATGGTGTGCCTGGGTGGCTCAGCAGATTGGGCATCTGACTCTTGATTTTGGCTTAGGTCATGATCTCATGATTAAGAGGAGCCCCTCATAGGGCTGTGCACTCATCAGGGAGTCTATTTCTCTCTCTCTCTCTGTTCCCATCTCCCTCTTCCCCTTCCCCTGCTCATGCTCTCTTTCTAAAGTAAATACATTAAAAAAAAAAAGAAGAAAAAGAATCTAGCTTGTACCCTAAAATATGGATAGCTATGATAAATGTTTGTTGTAATGGTTATTAAAATTAAAAAAGGAATAATTAAGGATATATGCGTATTCTTCCCAGATAACACATTTTAATCAACTTTAAAGTTGATGGTGAGAAGTGACATCTCAGTATAGATTACCATTATATAATTTTTCCATGTATCAGCTTTGCCCAAATACCATTTATAGCTTGATCTTTCACTTACATCAAGCTATTGACAAAATATTATCTCTGAGTGTAGCCTAATCTGATCACCCTATTAATACTGGTATCACCCATCTCTCTCCCTCCCTCCGTGCTTGAGCAGTCTGTGTTCTTATTACCTTGCTTTACATTTCTGAACAGTACCTATCAGCTTTTAATACCACATTTAACTTACTTATATTGTCTGTCTTACCTCCAGGACGATGTATGCTCCATGATGCAAACACTTTTATCTGTTTTGTTCACTACTTGATTCAAAACCAATGAGAGTGGTGTGTGTACAGGTACTCTATACAATGTTTTCCAAATTAATGAATACATTAATGATGGGATTCAACTTAAATTTCTCATTTTTTCCATGTAAAAGATATTTTTGATAAAGCAAACGGGTATGTTTCCAAGAAGAAACACTAAGAGGGGTGCCTGGGTGGTTCCGTTGGTGAAGCAGTTAAGTGGCCGCCTTTGGTTTAGGTCAAGATCTCAGGTCTCAGGGTCCTGGGACCTAGCCCTGCAGGGGGCTGGCAGCCTCCCTCCCTGCCAGGAGTTTGCTTCTCTTCTTCTTCCTCTCCTTCTGCCCCTTCCCCTCCTGCTTGTGTGCACGATGTGTGTTCTCTCTCTCCAATAAAATAAGTAAAATCTTAAAAAAGGAAACCCTAGGAAGAAAAATAAGTTGCTGAAAAACATAGTTACTTAGGTAGAAAAGTAAATGCCTGAGTAGTGACTTGGAGGATTCACTCCCTCTCCCTTTACCTCTCCCTCCCTTCCTCCTACCATTTCTCCCCTCTCCCTTCCTCTTCTCTGAATTAAATCAGCACTTACAAGATCATCTCTCTTCCTGCTTACTTTTCTGTCACTTGGTTTCACCCTTCACTAGACTTCACACCTGAACAGCTGTTGCTGTTCGCAATTAATAATCTTTACTGACTTACCGGTTCGTCCCTTTTTTATTTACTCACTAATGTATTCAGGTCATCTAGCAAACCACAACAATTAGTCTTTTCGAGGACCTTAGTACCCCTTTGATAATTGCAAACAAAATTATCCTGCTTCCTGGGACTCTTTGGTACTTGAAGAAGGGACCAGGTGAGCACAGGGTAGATTAATTAATTCAGACCCTTATTCTATTTATTCAACAAACATTTAGTGAGCACCTACTATGTGCAAATACAGTGTCCTGTGTTGTGGACATAACAATGAGCAAAATGACCTTGGTGTCCATATATAGATGGTTTTAAAATTATAGTTATGATGAAAATGTAGTCATATAAATTTTATCATACCAATCATATGTCATATTATATTTTATCAACCAATTCTGTTTTTCCCTCCCCATTTATCCTTTAGTTCTTTTTCCTGGATTACAGAACATCCATAGCCTGAAGAAAAGTTGATATAGCAGGTAATGAAAGTCCCTTAAAGACATGCCTGGTTAGAGATCTGAAGTACTAAAAGAGAGCCTTAATGCTAGATTGTTGTCACAGGTTTCTTTTTGTTCAGAAAAAAATTTTTTTTTGGTATTAAGTAATACAATCCTGATTTTAAAAATATGAAATAGGTACTATTATTATTCAATTTAAAAAATGATGAAACTGAAGTACAAACTGAGGCAGCTCCCTTGCTAAACTTCCCAGAGCTGTTACATGACAGAACCAAGTGTCCAGCCCAGTGGTCCAACACCTCCTGTTGTCTGTTTTTGTGCCCAAGTGAAAAATGACTTGAGGATTTTTACTAGTCCTTGGCCATTCAACAGTTTCAACCTCTAGTGAAGAAAGCTATTTAAAAAACAGGTTTATATTCTTATTTTCTAATGACTTTTGGGGGGTAGAAACAATCATTCCAAATTGAGTAACACCTAAGAAATTCACAAGCATACTTGTTAGATTACAGTAGTACATATGCTATTATTTTCCTGAAAAATTGGACCACTTGATTCAATTGCACAAAATGCCTAAGTTAGCTTATTCATTCCCATAAACCAAGTATATCATTTTTCTAAAAAACTGTATTGACGTCCTATTGCATACTAAATAGATTTTAATATTTAACAAGTTAAAGCATTCCTTGGGACATGGAGAGTAAATGTGTTTGCTATTTACTCTCTGTGTATGATTCCTGGTTCTTCTGTAGCTGGGTGATTGTTTATTCAAGATACAGTTAAAACCTTTTTTTTTTTTCTTTAAACTATTACACTGCTAGAACTTGGGCCCCTCTGCTGGGATTCATTAAACTAGTTTAAATCTAAACTTAGTTTTTATGTTTTCATGGCAGGCATATTCTACTTCACTGTGTTTTTGTCTTTCTGGCCATGGGATGTTTGAGAATGAAGGACAAAGTATGTGTACTTATTTGATATAACACACTTTGACAAGGAGGTGTGTATACCCACCAGATATCTATCCTATATGCTGGTTGATGAAAGCATTCTCAGTAATGCGTTTCTTCTTGGGGGTCACTCCCCGGTCTTAGTACTAAACTTCTTTGGAAGCTACACCAACATGCTCTTGTGAATGATGCCAGGACTGTGGTTCCATTGCCAAGATTGGCACATGCTAATTTGCAGCCCTTAGGTATCCTGGGGAATGAAGTTATGCTGTCCTTGGAGAATATCATTATGAATGACTTCATTCACTTTATTTAAAAAATCGATACGAGAGGGGGGGCGCCTGGGTGGCTCAGTGCGTTAAAGCCTCTGCCTTCGGCTCAGGTCATGATCTCAGGGTCCTGGGATCGAGTCCCGCATTGGGCTCTCTGCTCAGCAGGGAGCCTGCTCCCTCCTCTCTCTCTTTACCTGTCTACTTGTAATTGCTCTCTGTGTCAAATGAATAAATAAAATCTTTAAAAAAAATCCATATGACAATCAACAAATGTACTGTTGCTTAAATGAACTGCCATGCAGCATGTGACTCAAAATATTGATTTTAGATCAACACTCCCCAATCCCTCTTCAGAATAACTGCTACAAATGCAGGAGGAATATTTTTAAAAGTTCTCAGAGATACAAAGAAACAACATGTTACTATAGGGGATATGGTGTACTGCTGGGTAACATGACAGATCATCCATGAAGATATGTAAATAATAGCCATTTTAGAATTTGACTGGCTACATATAATCAGGAAACTTTGTTAATAACTGAGAATAAGCATGTAGGGTGTGCCAAATCCTAGGGGAAGCAAATATTTGTCTACTGTCCATAGGTTGTTGCTGTCGTGGAGGTAATAAACCAATTAATATCTCCCACAAAACAAAACACAAAAAGTAATACATCCCACAAAACAAAACAAAAAAGAAGTGATACACCTTGGGGGTAATGTCTTAGCAATCGCAATAATGCAAGGTCATTTTTACCACACGGTATTTCTCTTGATTTCTTTCAAGGAATAGATAAAATACATTTTATGCTCACTTTGAAACAGGGTAAAGACATCTGCAATTCTGAATACCAACAAACACTGGGAATAATGTGAGTCTCTGAAAGAGAACATTTTAAAATGATATCTTGTTAAATACAAAATGGACAATTATACCTGAACTTTTTATTATAAAATAAAAGAATTATTATATAAACATCCATGTGGAAGTTTTCTCTTTATAACATAAAAAAGGACTCATATGATCTTTCCATACAGGTGGAAAGCTTGCAGTTGACACTGAATATTGACATTATTTAAGAATTTCTCCATTTAGGGGCGCCTGGGTGGCTCAGTGGGTTAAGCCTCTGCCTTCAGCTCAGGTCATGATCTCAGGCTCCAGGGATCGAGGCCTGCATCAGGCTCTCTGCTCAGCAGGGAGCCTGCTTCCTCCTCTCCCTGTCTCTCTGCCTGCCTCTCTGCCTACTTGTGATCTCTCTCTATCTGTCAAATAAATAAATAAAATCTTTAAAAAAAAAGAATTTCTCCATTTAGTGGTATTTCTAGATCCAGTCTCAAGAAGATAGCTTCTAATCTCTATAAATGTATTACTTTTTTTTCTTTTAACTTTTACTAGTTTGTTAAACAAATCTATTTTTATCTGTAGAAACTTCCCAAAAGTGTTTACAGATAGGGTAGTTTTATGGAGCAAACCTCCCTTAAATCCTAGCCCACCCTTGTTCTACCAACATTTGATTCCAGCCCTATGGAGAAGGGAAAGGAAACATTTTCTCATCAACCCTAGTCCCTTCTACCCATATAGAGGGATGCATGAGGAACTAGTCAGGAAAAAACATTACTTTAAGATGCTTCTGATGATTCATGGATTTCACACTGCCTGTAATCATGGCAAAATGTATCACAACTACCAATATACATTTATTTCTGTGATTATTTTATTTCTTCCATCCTCACTATGAAGGCTCCATGAACACAAGAACCATGTCTTTCTTATCTATTATGTTTCCCTGTATATTCAGCTCAGCCAGAGAGAAATGAGTGATTCTGTAACTCAGGAGAGCCCAGGAATCGGCATCCCCATCTGCTCCTCTATCAATGGTCACTGGGGAGTCCTAGGAACTCATGAATATGGTACCCCTTTTCCCACACACAGCGCAGATGGAATTGAGGCCAGCCATTGATATTGCCTCTATCCCAAAATCATATTGGGTAAGCTAAGTCCTTGTTCATAGATACATGCTGGTTTGGGTTGGGAATCAGAATTCAAATTCCTCTCAGCACAATTCAGAAGTAGGAAAGTACCAGAGGCCTCATAATCTACTTTATTCTTCAATTTTCTCTGGTCCCTTTTTTTCTCTCAGTTAATGCAAAGAAGTTGTGGCAAGGCTACACCAGAGTAATAGCACCATGCTAATTTATGTAAACACCTTATCATTTATGATTTATTAGTATGTAGCACAATAACAATTAATTATGCTATTAAATTAAGTATAAATTAATTGCTTACAATATTCATTATTGCTTTAACCTTTTTGGTATGTTTAGTCTTCAAAGTGTATTGCTCACAAACAATGTGAGCTCATGTATTCATTCATTCAGAAATGTTTATTGATTGCTGTTCTGTGCTAAGCACTATGCTTGCTCCTGGAAATAGATTCAAAGTGAAAAAGGAAGTGTTCCTGTCTTCAGGGAGCTTGCCAGTTAAAGAGACCTTATGGTACCACGAGTCCATATTGTTTTGTGAGGATGAGATCCAGAGGAGTAAGCAGGAGTCAGCAAGAAAAGGGTTTAGATGGGGAAGAAAAGAGTCTTCTAATGGGGGGGGGCTATTAGCCTATAAAAAGTTTTCTAGCAAAGAGGAAACACAAACTTTATAAGCCTAAAAACAGAAATTAGGGAGAATATTGTATAATACCTGTATTGCCATTATTTTTATTTTTTATCTCAAATTACAAAAATGATCAGCTCTTATTTTAATAATTTCATTTGGGTTGCTTTTTTTGCCCTCTTTAACTTCTGAAAAACTTTGTTTATCCTTTTCTTTTTTTTCATTTTTTTCTTTTTACCCTAGAAGTTTGCAGAAATCAAATCTAAGATCTTCCAAGTATTTCTTTCTAATGTTCTGATATGGTCTCACACAAGTAACTCTAATCCACACATTATTTACTTACCTATTTGTTGCCTTGGATATGCCTCTCTTAGTTTTGATACAATAAATAACTATCTAACTGCATACACTTTCACATTCTAGTACAATTTATAGTTTGAATTTTAATAAGACGTTTCTAGAAGAACAAAGGAGCCACAGTTCATGATTGCATGAAGAATGCCAAATATAAGCGGGAAAGAGTATTATTTGATAACTGCAATGAGATCGTTATTTTTCCCGTGTGACTTAAGACCAACTTTTCTTTAAGGTAAAATATATTTTTTCCTATTAAATCTGCACTTTTTTAAAAAAAGATTTTATTTATTTATTTCACAGAGGGAGAGAGATCACAGGAGGCAGAGAGGCAGGCAGAGAGAGGGGGTGGGAAGCAGGCTCCCCGCCGAGCAGAGAGCCCGATGCGGAACTCGATCCCAGGACCCCTGAGATCATGACCTGAGCCGAAAGCAGAGGCTTTAACCCACTGAGCCACCCAGGCGCCCTAAATCTGCACTTGAAAAAGGAACAAAAAGTAAGATTTGGGAAATCTCAAATGACACATAAATTTCTAAGTGGAACCCATTTTAATTTCAGGGAAAAGCAAAACATGTGTGAGAGGGCTGGGATGCTAGGTGAGAAAAGCAACCATGAAAGACCTCTTCAGAGAAGGAATCCTGAAGTAGTTCAGAAAATACTGCTCACATCAGGAAAACAGTGTTTTTCTCCAAATGTTCAAGGAGGCTTTTTAAATTGTGGGATTGACTTTGCGTTCCAGTTTATAAAAGTATGTTTTTCCTAGGTGCTGGGACTCTGGCCATCTTCCCAAACCTCAGAAAACGTGTAAAGTAAGTTCTTAAATGCGATCTTGCTGTATCAGCAGGCACATTCTCAGGTACAGTGATTGGAAGGAATTCTTTCTGGTCATCCTAGAAAATAACTACTGCCTCATCCTCTACCTCTTAACTACTAAAGGACAACATTTAACTTTATTTTGTCTCAGGATATAATTGGTCCTTTTAATTGGTTTAATGATGAAAATACAAGTATAAAATATATATTTCACTAGTTTTTTTTTTTTAAGATTTTATTTGTTTGACAGAGAGAGAGACAGTGAGAGAGGGAACACAAGCAGGGGGAGTGGGAGAGGGAGAAGCAGGCCTCCCGTCAAGCAGGGAGCCCAATGTGGGGCTCGATCCCGGAACCCTGGGATAATGACGTGAGCTGAAGGCAGACGCTTAACGACTTAGCCACCCAGGCATCTCTATGCTTTACTAGTTTTGCTAACAGCTCAAAATCTCTTTACCTGAACATGGTATTTTCTTGGGAAAAAAACACTGTGCAATTTGTTGGATTTAAAATTTGACTCTTGTCTTCCATCTGGATTCTATGTGTATTTGTTGTAAAGTATTTATTGTAAAGAATCTCACTTGTCTACTTGAGAAGAAATACTAATGTATACCTGACTTTTATATCCATAAGTTTTATATGCATAAATCCTTACAATTTTATATCTGCTGTATTTTATCTTATTAGTACCTTTGCTTTGCACAAGATTAGAAGCTTCTAAGAGTAGGCCCATGTTTGGTATTGCTCACCAGTGTGTCCTTGACACCTTGTTAAAGTAGGTGAGAGAGTTATTACGTTTGTTGAGAGAAGACCTGAACTCTGCCAAATCTATAGGTTGTTCCAATGCTTTAGAGATGATTCTCCACTAGTACCGTTCCATCATACCAGGAAACAATGCCTGGACTTCCCTTAAGGCTTTTGCAAGTTAAGTTTAGCTAGATATTTAAGCACTTACTGAATATATTATATTTGATTATTTGAGATAAATGGATTTCAAAAGACTGGGGGGGAAAGTTTGTAAGGTAAAAATGCTCTCGTGTTAAACCCCCAATAGTTCATGGAACTTCTATCAAACAAGATGTTTCCTTCTCCATCTTACATAGTCAATAGTCTTAATGGACACTATTACCAGCATTATTTGAGTGCATTATTTTTCCTATTATGGCACTCATGCTGAATCTTTCATAGCATCTTAGTGTTGGGAAGCAACCACAGTGAGTACCTATTTTAATCACTTCTTCTTTTTCCAGGGGGTAGCTTAAACAACAGAAGTTAATTTTCTCACAGTTCTGGTGGCTGGGAGTCTTAGAGCAGTGTGCCAACAGGGTTGGGTTCTGGTGAGAACTCTCCTCTTGGCTTACAGATGGCTGCCCTCTTTGTATGGCCTCACTGTTGCTTTTCTTCACTGTGCACATGGAGACCAAGAGAAAGAGATCTCTCTCTAGCAAGAGAAGGAGATCTCCCTCTTCTTTTTATAAAGCCACCAATTCTATATGATTAGGACTACACCCTCACGATTTCATTTAACCATAACTACCTCCTCAAAAGCCTTATCTCCAAATATAGTCACACTGGGGGTGAAGGATTCAACCCATGAATTTTAGGGGAACACACTTCAGTCCATAGAAATTTGGATTTTTCCCCTGCACTTTTTGTTTTAGCTTTACTAAGGTATAATTGGCAAGTAAAGTTGCAAGACATTTAATAAAGTGTACATTATGGTGATTTGATACATGTACACATTGGGAAAGGCTAATCACTTCTTTTATTAGAAAAACTCGGGCGCCTGGGTGGCTCAGTGGGTTAAAGCCTCTGCCTTCGGCTCAGGTCATGATCTCAGGGTCCTGGGATTGAGGCCCGCATCGGGCTCTCTGCTCGGCAGGGAGCCTGCTTCCTCCTCTCTCTCTGTCTGCCTCTCTGCCTACTTGTGATCTGATCTCTCTTTCTGTGTCAAATAAATAAATAAAGTCTTAAAAAAAAAAAAGAAAAAAGAAAAACTCTGCCCTTGAAATATTCAAGTTGTTAAAATGCTAAGTGGCACCAGTTTGATCAGCTGATAAATATAGATCAAGAATTAATACATAATATAATAAAGTAGTAGTTATCCCCCTGAAAACACCTTTTATGATAGGACTATTGCTCAAGTTGACTTAACTAGTCAACACGCAGTATTCCTATAGCTTGCAATTTGACTTACTTTTTTAAGGAAGTGTCCCTAGTCTGCCGAATTATTAGGTTTAAGTGATTTGCACAGGTTTCCACTAACAGGAAGAAATGTCTATGTCCCTTGCAGCAGTCACACATTCAATCAAATGCAGCTCATAAATCACATTTATAACCTTCACACTTCAATCAATAGGGTGTTTTATAGTCTGTAGAAAAATTATCTGGAGAGAAGTAGGAGAAGTACAAGAAGAATGTAGCTGGGGCTTGCCCAGGTCTAGATTCTGCACTCTATCATCCTGAAGACATTAACCTGCTGAATTTAACAAAGACGGATCTTTCCCAAGCAGCTGTATGTAGTTCCAGAGCAGAGATGGTATTAATGAAGCATTCTGGGAAGACATGATCAATAGCACCAAAGCAAAGAAAATGTTTCTGCCCTTTCATCCAAGTTTGGGTGAATTACAAAAATTAACAGGGAAACAGAGCATAGTGTTAATACTAACTGATTCTAATTCACCTCCTCTAAAAGGATAGCATGTTAATAATAATGTATTTAAAATCTCATAGTAGCACAATGTTCTAATTTAGTGACATACTCTCTGTATACAATAATGTGCTATTTCTTTTTAATTCATAATATCATAAAAATTTTTTTGCTAAAGTTGTAGAATCACAGTTTATAAAATAACACAGAGCTTCATTTAGATTCCCTACCATGTGCACACAAATAGGTTATCTCATAATTTTCTAAAATTACATGAGCAGTAGAAGATGTCCTGCTGGCTGATCCAAAATACTTTGATAGGAGAAGTGAGAAAGATTTCATTTAGATAGTCTAAATCTTCCTGTACTTTCCGTTAATGGTTATGTAAATTTTGTAACAAGTGATGATTCTAAATAAGAAAATCATAGCGTAAGGAATGATTACCATATATTTATTTAGTTGCTTCTGGCATGTAAAATGGTGCTTACGATATAAAATTAAATTACACAGTGATATGGAGAATGATGGACTCTCTGTATCTTAAGCAGTCTAAATGTCAGACAATAGGGATTGTGATGGTGATGATGGATTATTGATATTTAGGTTCATGACAGTAAAGTGATATGAAGAAATTTTCACAACACAAATATGACAATGCCAATATTTAGAATAGTGCCTTCATTTGCCTTATTTTTTTTTAAATTTAATACATGGCTAATTTGTGAGAAATAGAGTCTCTTGAAGTCCCAAAAGTCCAAAATTAGGCACCACAGTCTCAAAGAAATTCAGGGCAGCTTAGAAGAAAAGATGCAGAATCTGGCTTGAATCTGGCTGAAGGATAAACAGGTAATGCATAAGGTCCAAAGAGTACTAGCATAACAAATTATATATATACACACACACACATATATATGTGTATATAGATAAAATTTATATATACATCCATAAATACATACACATATACACACGTGCATAGATATATGTATATATACATACATACAACTACACACATATATGGTATAAAGGAAAATAGTATTAAGAAAATGAAATGACAAGTGACAGCCTGGGAGAAAATATTTATAAATCTTGTATCTGATAAAGAATTTGTATCCAGAAACTATTAAAAAAATTGACAATAATAAGATGGATAATCCAAATACAACATGATGACAAGATTTGAATAGACATCACAACAAAGAAGGTAGAGGTATATGAATGGTCATTAAGTACATGAAAAGATGCTCAATATCATCTGCCATTAGAAACATGCGAATTAAAACCCTAATAAAGTATCACCTTATACTCATTACAGTAGCTACATTTTATTTATTTTTTATTATTTTTTAAAGATTTTATTTATTTATTTGACACAGAGAGGGAGAGAGATCACAAGTAGGCAGAGAGGCAGGCAGAGAGGAGGAAGCAGGCTCCCTGCTGAGCAGGGAGCCCGATGCAGGGCTCGATTCCAGGACCCTGAGATCATGACCTGAGCCAAAGGCAGAGGCTTTAACCCACTGAGCCACCCAGGAACCCCAGTAGTTCTATTTTAAAAGGCAGATAATAACAAGTGTGGGTGAGAATGTGGAGAAATGGGGACACTCATGCACGGCTTGTGAGAATGTAAAATGGTGCAGCGTCTTTGGAAAATAGTTCATCAGATCCTTAAGGAGTTAAATACAAATTTACCATACCCCTAAGTATATTCCTAAGTGAAATGAAAACATGTTCCCCTAAAGACCTGCATGCAAATATTCATAGCAGCATTGTCCATAATAGCTAATACCTGGAAAAAGCTAAAACCTGTCCACTAATTGGTAAATGGATGAAAATGTAATAGCCGTACAAAAGAATACTACTTAGTAGTAAAAATGGAATAGAGTATGGAAACTAGGTGCTAAAAAGTATTATGCTATGTAAAAAAAGGCAGATGCAAAAGACCACATATTATATAATTCCACTTTATGAACTGTCCAGGAAATTAAAGTTTATAGACAAAGTAGTAGATTAGTGGTTACCTGGGACCAGGGGGTGAGACGAGGGAATGAATGCAAATGAACACAGAGGAGCTTTCTGGGGTAAGGGAAATGTTCTAAAGTTAGCATGTGGTGATGGTTGCACAAATCTTTAAATTTATTTAAAATGGGTGAAATTTATGCTATGTCAATTAAACCAAAATAATGTTTTTAAAAGTAAATTATACTTTTAGACACTAATTAGCACTAGTTTCAAAGTAGAATTAGTAAGACAATATAATTCAGAGAATATGAGAAACTTCAACATTTATAGAATTCCTGAAAGGAGCTTTACCAGATTTTTGAATCCTCTAATTGTGTCTAAAGTGTTTGTCTAGTTTCAGTTGTTACACTCCTTCCACTTGCTAGCTCCAAGAGAATAGAAGTATTAACCTTCTTGTTCATTAGTTTATTCCTGGTACTTAGAACAGTTCCTGACTCAGAGGTGTTACTAAATAAATATTCCACAAATGAATGAATGACATGGTCCTTATCTAGGTGGTCAATCTCTAGAGGAGAAATTTTCCATCTACTTAGCTGGGGTTTACAATCAGGCATGTAGACACCAGTAAGAATAAAACTGGAGGCTGCAGAGGACTTGTTCCAAAAATTGAGACACATGAGGCCAGGGAAAGCCGAGCCTGGGAAGAGGGTTATTAATCAATTCCAAGGAGAAACAGACAACATATTCGAATTGCACAATTTGAGGAGGGGTTTTTTTTACAAAAGGATTATTGGAAACTAATGCTCTAAATGCAAGGGGATCGTAGGTTGGGAGCAGCAACCTGAGGCGAGAAAACAGAAGGAGCTTCAGAAGGGCCTGTGGTATGACGGGAGAGAAAGGTTCTTGGAACCCAGATGAAGAGAGTTGTATAGAGGAGGCTACCTGGAGAGGAACAGTGACCTTTGGTTAAGGTCTTAGCGGGCCAAGATCTGTTATAGAAAAAGCCAAGAAAACAAATACACTGATCTCATTCTCCTGCGTCCTGATGTCCTAGTGGGGTTTTCATTGTCCAACCCAAAGTCTGGAGCAATGGGAGCCTGCTGAAGTACCCATATAGCTCAGTCTTCTACAGAAATACAGTGAAGAAAGGTGGAAGGTAGACAGTAGAGTGCAAATGGAAGATTTCCAGCACAGGAGTGAGCCTTGGGCGACTGGAATCTGGGTTTCACTGTAAGGAAAATGGAATTGAGGTATAATGCAGAAGTTGAGGATTAACATTGGCTATCTGGAAATTCCTAGTTTGGATAAATAGCCAGTGGTACCAAGGCAGACTAATGAGGTTTTAATATTATCTGCCTCATATCGGGTGTCCCTCAGGTATGGCATGGCTGAGATTTCAGAAGGGCGATTAGTGGGACACAGTGGAGATGGTGGGAGGTGAAATGAAGCAGGTGTTCATCTTGTCTGCACTGAACCTCACTAGGTTTGCATCTCTAAATTGTGGAACTCTCAAAAAAGCAAAACCATTTAATGCTTTTTCCTGCAGTTAGAATAAATAGCACTGACAGAAAATAGCAGATCTTGATTCAGGAGGCTTAGGGAAGCAGGGGCTCAAACATAATGTGCTTCCTGAGTCATTTGCTTCTCTTTAGATTAACGTATTTATTTCTTAGGTTGTCTGTTATGATCACAAATGGGGTGGCTTAAAACAACAGAAATTTATTCACTCACAGTTGCGGAGGCCAGAAGTCTGAAATCAAGGCATCAGCAAGGCCATGCTCCCTCTGAAGGCTCTAAGGAAGAATCCTTCCTTGCTTCCTCCCAGCTTCTGGTGGTTGCCCATAACCCTCAGTGCTCACTGGATTGCGGCTGTATCTCTACATTTTTTCTGCCACATCTTCACATGGTAGTCTTTACTCTGTAAGTATAAGTCTGAATCCAAATCTCTTTCCTTATAAGGACCGGTTATTGGATTTAGGACCCATCCTAATCCAGTATGGCTATATCTTTGGTTACATCTGCAAAAACCCTATTTCTAAAAAAGGTCACATTCACAGGTACCAGGGATTAGGACTTCAACACATTTTTGAGAGATACACTATCCAACCTACCACAATTGATAATAATATAAAATAATAAAGTGAACTCATTCTTACGAAGCATTTGATACACTACATTCATACTCATTATGCTCCCTTTATTTCGACTTTGTCCCTCTTTTTTTTTTCTTCTTCAAATCTCTATACTGAGAAGCAGGGCAGGCATGACATACCAAAACATGGGTGAGCACAAAGGCATTGAGCTTACTTTCTGTAGCCGAAGCGTCAACCAACCTTCTCATACCATGGGCCCCGAACCTACCGCTTCTGTTTAATATGCAGCTTATGACTAAATGTATTCTTTTACAAATTTAAAATGGCAGGATAACCTACTAGCTATTATATGATACAAAGGAAAGTTCTTTTTTAATTGTAGATTTAAAATTAAACATTTGATGACACTATTAGTTTAGTTATCGAATTTATTAAAACCATTCAAGTAGTATTTTCAATAATATCAAATTACATCTTAACCACTCCTCTGAATCTATATATGTATACATAGTAAATAAATCAAATACAAAGATAGTAAATATCTTAAATATCATAAGAATCTGCAGCATCCTAGAACATTTTTGGTTTAGGACAATGTCTGGGTAGTCAACATATTATGCTCTAATAATGTTATTTATGGCCTAGTGTTCAGGTTCTTTAAGCTGCTAGTTACACTCTAAAAATATTTCTTGAATGAGTATGTAGAAACATTTCAATTTATAGTTTTATCTGTGCCTTATTGTTAAATGATCAAACATTTTACTGATTAAAAGCTAGAATGTGTTTACTTTTAAAGTACCATTGAGAAATGGCTAGATATACCAAAGATTTGGAAGGAAAGAAGTCCTTTGAAAATGTAATTTTGGTTAATGATCACTGGTAAATCAGTCAGGGTTCTTCACTGCAAATAACGTTATTCTCAACTGAAACTGACCCAAGTGATAACAGGAATTTATTGTCACAGGGATCTAAAAATCTCCAAGGATGGGAAAAGATTTACATGGATTTCATCAGGGTCTTGGGTTAGTTTCTCAACTATTTTTCAGCACTTTCCTTCTCTGTGAGTTGGCTTTTCACTAAGGCTGACTTCCTTATTTCAAACAAGAATGTACTGACCACTTCTAGATTATGTAATTCTCTTCTAGGTTCAGAGAGCCAGCATCTTTCCAGTGCTCCCATTGAAGGGTCTGAGGCTGACATTGATTGGGTGAGGGTAGTCACATGGCTGTCATGTGCTGCTATTTTTTAGGATGTGCAATCCCTAGGAGTGAGGGAAGAAAAGAGGAGAAAACCAATGCAAAGGTACATAACTAATGCTCAACTCCATATAATACCTCTGAGAGGTAATATCAATGATTACTTCTTTAGACAATCTAAATAAGGGAAAATTTACTCTGGCTTCCATCTCTTCATGATGAGATGGTTAATACCCCCACAATTCTGTGTTGTGCCTGCATGGGGAAGAAAGGTGCTGAGGCAGATAATAGTTCCATTCCAACAGCGGAGCTCTGGAACAGTAAGTGAGGGGACAGGGCAGGCATAAAGCAAGGAGGTGTCAGGTTATGCCCTGTGAAGTCTGCCTTGGAAATCTGGTTATCTTAGTGGCAACTGTGGCTAGAACAAAAACTAAACCCCAGGGACTAGATCCCCAGAGGATCTTCAACAAAAGGACTTACTATGGTCTATAAGAGTTGCCTGATATACATACTACATGCTCCAGGTACTGGGGATATATCAGGAATAAAACAAACAGAAAATTTTGCTCTCCTGGAGTTTATATTCTGGCATGGGGAGAGATAATATACTGTATATTAGAACATAAGTACCATGGAAAATTTGAGCAGGTTAAGGGGTAGGAAGGAATTTTATGCTGGTGGGATTCAATTTTAAGTTTGATGGTGAAAGCTGGCCTCATAGAGAAGGTGACATTTGAGTGAAGGCAGTCAGCATTCAGTCCCTGGATGCTTGAGGAGGAGTAAGGAAGCTAGTGTGGTAGGAGTGGTATTGTACTGGGAAACAGTGGTGGGGGTGGGGCGGGGGGGGGATGGAGTCAAAGAGGTTAAGACATTTCAGGCAGGATCTTAAAGGACACTCTTAATTCTGTGAGAAAAGAACCCTAGCAGGGCTTTGAGCCAGAAAGCATTATGTGCATTGTGTATATTAGGTTTTGGGTTTGACTTCCCTGTTGAGAACAGACAACAAGAAGTAAAAGGTGGAAGCAGGAGGACCAGACAGAAGGCTACTGGAGTATTCCAATTACTTTCACAGAGTTGCATGGTCCTTTATAATGAAAAATTTTGATGATATACTCTGATATTTAAACACTATATAACAAGGAATAAATTTTTAACATATGACACTCATAAATGTATGTAAATATGTGAGAATTTTTATTTTGTTTTGAAATTTGGAATCTGATTTATTTAATTTTGGGTAAATATGATATATTTCTCTAGCCAAGATTTTCAAATATAGATTATACCATGAAAAATAAACTCTCAGGATGTGGGTGCTATAAATATGTTAATTTTTCTTTAAAAAATCTCCTACTTTCAAATTGAGTCTGAGTATTATGTTGTCAATTTATGCAGAAAGAAATTTTAGGGTCAAGGACCATTATTGGAAGAGTTTCAAGAAAAGGACTTAGGTTTTCAGTATATTTACCATTTAGTTTGAAGACGAAAGTGAATTAAAAATGTGAATTCCAGGGCACCTGAGTGGCTCAGTTGGTTAAGCATCTGTCTTAAACTCAGGTCATAGTCCCAAGGTCTTGGGATCAAGCCCCATGTCCGGAGCCTGAGGGGGAGCCGCCTTCTTCCCCTCCCTCTGCCTCTCCCCCTGCTTGTGCTCTCTCTCTGTTAAATAAAATAAAATCTTAAAAAATGCTAATTCCTCATAATATGATATAAAAGATGTAATACAGATTTTGAAAATTCTCCCTAAAGGTTTATTATTGTTGCACAAGTAATTTAATGATAGCTCACTGAAAATATGGTTACAAAAGATGGATATTACTAATAATTTATATTATAAATAACTTGCATCATTGTGGTCATTTCACCTCTTTGAAAGGAAAGCAAAAATGTATACTTTGGTAACAATAATTGAGGTTAGTATTTAATGACTGAATGAATAACTGACATCCTGGAAACAGCAAATTTTTATACTTTTTCTTTTTCTGTGTTTTGTACTTTTCTGTTTAGTTGCAGAAAAAAGAACTGACAATTTTTTTGAAATGAGACAATTTCATAGATATTTTTATTTTGTTAGTTGTTTTTCCATATATCTTTACTATTTCTCATTTCCTTTTTCTACTCTTGTTCTTTATTGTAAACCCAATCAACATTAATGAGATTATATTTTAAATAATTCTTCTAATTAGTTCTCCCTTTCTGAAATGTCATTAATCCCTTGAATTAATTATTTTCATATGAATATGCATGATGTCTTTTTTCTAAGAAGTCCATCTAATTTAGTTTGCTGATTGCACTGCTAATCATCTAGGTAATTTTTGGTTATCCTCATCAAATAATGTTTATTGAGGTTTATGTTTATGAAATACCACTATGACAGGTGCTGTAAGAGCTCTCTATGGCTTCATCTATGTTGACTTACACTTTCTAAGTCCATTTAATTTTCTAGACTTCATTCTCTCTCATCCATAACTTGATTACTCTGATACTTTAGATGCAGTAAAAGGACCTTTACTGGTCAGAAGTTTCATTTTATAATTTGAGTGGTCGTCTTTGTTTTCTCTCTCCGGAAATACCTCTTCTTTTGGGATATGAACTCCCATAACTTTAGGGGACTTCTGGGCCCCCCTCCTACCGTATTTCCTCCACTACAACTCTCAGAGCCATGTTGTTTTCGGACTGTTAACTTTAGCAGCAGAATCACTGGCCAGTGGGGTGAGCATGTGACCCAAACCTGACTATTCACCATTCTTCGCTGTTGGTTTTTCTTTTCTTGGAATAAAAAGTAATGTGAAAGAAGAGCTACAAGTTATTAGTTTTCCAGGTGAATTAGTTATTTCTGCATTAGATATTTTGATATTGTGAATGTAGATACCCTATATTTTATTAGAAAGCCCATCTAATTAATGTACCGGGGGATGGCTATTGATCCAGATGAAGGAAGTGGACTGGAAGATACAAATAAAATTAGAAATGTTCAATAAAAAAGGTATTTTTACAGTGTTAATAGTTCTAGTTCTAGTTATCTTTGAGTCCAACTGAACTAGGCTCTTTCCTTAGTTTGGTTACATAAAACCATAAAGTGTAATCTAAATTACTCCAGACTCTATCATTATCTACACAATTGGAATTAGTTTAGGGTCCTTAACTACATGAGATCCTTCATGATCTAGTAAATCACATTACTGGACTTACAAAGATCATGGCAAGAGTTTATGTCTTAACTCTGTAGATGAAAACGAGGTGGGATGATATATTGCTGTATTTTGTCTCAGCACCATCCCCTTATACTTTTTAGGAATCAGAGAAATGTGACCTTTGGCAAAAGATACACTATTCATTCACTTTCCCCATCTGAAGGAAGGAACTAACATAACAAATAAAGGAATTTTCAGCATTGCCAGGAGGATATTTAAAAAGCACTTACATGCCGTGGAAAAAAAGCACCAATAATAAAAAAGTCATATAAATAATATATAATCCATTATTCCTGACATGAGTAGTTCTTTGTTCATGCTCCTACAATAATATTAAATCATTATTACCAAGAGACCTAAATTTATAAACCAAGTGTGGCCTCCAAGCAAGTTCACAATTGCCTTCCTAGGCAAGAATGTTGGCTTTTTTTCTTACTTTTCTGCTTGCCTTGTAATTTGAAATTATACTCATAGTGTGGCAATGAACTTGGGATAGTCAGCTTTTAAAATTACTTAGTCAGCTTTTAGAATTACTAGACATCTCCTTGGCATTAAAAAGAAATCCAAAGCCTCAGGTACATATTGATTCATTTTAAAACCAACCCAATAATTTCTCTAGTGAGAGAATGGAATGAATATTATTTTACTTAAAACTAAAGACTGTATGTCCCAACAGTTTGAGATCATACTTGAGAGAGAGTTCCCTTGGGTACAGTTTCTAGTTTTTCAATTGTTTTGGAGTAGAAAATAAAAGAATAAAAGGTAAAATACTAGCAGGCTTGTTCAATAAGACATCCCTTATTACTATAAAACTACCTTGGGCTAATTTCACACTAAAACTGCCAGAGCATGAAACTCAAGAAATTACATTTTTAAAAAGATCTAAAATGCCAATTCTAAGTCACAGTATAAACTGGCAAACTAACTTCGAGAGTTTTAGAAATAACCCAAATATCAACTGTGTGATGAAACTTAAGTATAAAAAATGTGAATTTATTTCCCATGAAATTTTACATTGATATTCATATGACTCTCATATGTTACATAAGTCAAGCAATAATAAAAGGCCTGGCACTTAGTAGGTATTCTAAAAATGTTTTACTAATGATTAAATGAATAAAAGGAAAGGCTTTATTTTAAAGTTCATAAAATCTTCTTGGTACCAAGTGTTAATTATCATAAAATTTCAAATCAGATGCTTCAAGGACGCTAATCCTGACTAGTGAAGTGTCCTCATTCTTTGTCTTCATTTATATTTTCACCTGTGTTTTAAGCAAAAATTAGTACAGAGACTGTGAAGGCACTGGTGATAGATAAGGAGAAGAGAGTTCTTATAGGGGCAAGAAGTTTTGTTTATGTAGCCTGTTTCTGACAGTGAACTGGCGTATACAGAGGAAGAGTGCAACAGACGGCTGATAAATATATGAATCAAATGGGAAGTGGGCAGAAGGAAATAATTTCAAGTTGTATATAAGTGAATTAATGCATTAGGAGGACACTATAAACTCTGGGGTTTGAGATAAAACAATGAATTAGGCAAAATCTTGGATCTATAGAAGCAATAAGGTACTGGGGAGAAATTACATGGTCTTGCATAGATCTAAGCCAGTTCAAGGATTTGTTGTTATAACACTCTCGCCCTACTAAAATAGTCAGCATACTATCAGACTGAAAAATAACTAGATAAGTATTTTTTTTTCTTTTCAAAAATTTCAAATGGGTATATTAAAGGATTCCCTGCTGTCCCTCTCCCCAATGAGTTATGCTAATATACCTCACATTCTATACTTTGCAGGTAACTTGTCAAGAAAGTTTACATTTCTTACATGTATAATCCTTCTGTGTATTGAAATTATCTGAAAATAAAAATTATTTTTGTCTCCAAATTTCCTAGTACCAAGCATTATACTAACAATAAAATAATGAGTCAATGAAGATTGACTTAAATCTCATCTTAATAATAACTGAATCAACAACTATTTAATAAAAGTGTAATGTTGGAGATGGATATTGCAGGCATTAGAAAAGACTTCCACATTGATACTTGCCTTAGTGGGTCATGCAGTCTTTTGAAAGAGACAAGGCATAATGTATAAAACAAGTAGAGAGAAAATAAGAAAACACTGCCAAAACACGGAGTAATACATTATAAGATGCTAAATTGACTATAATCAAAGACGATGTTCTATGGTACAGACAACATCTTTCATTGGATATTAAAGATTTTAGACTAAATGCAATGGTCTGGTTGTGTAAATTTTATTATTAAATTATTAGATTGCAATAAAGAATCCCTTTAGGTAAAGATTTTCTCAATGTATTATTTAATAAATAATAAAAGCAGATGATGTACTAGGCAATGATTCAGTTTTAAAAAGCTTTTATCTTGGATGTATTCACTAATGTCAATAAAAATTTTCTATAAGAGGATAAAGGCTAAAATTTATTCTTTATTTTTATTTTCTGAAACTACAGCAACCTCAATTATTATGTGTAACCGCAGAATGAATTTTATTAACTTTGCTGACTTTATTGTAATAATTTTTGGTGGAGTAATACAAATGAATCACCTTTGAAAACAGGATCCACATTGCATTTCCACAGAGCCCAAGGAGACATACAACGTTTCTCTAGATTACTTAATTATCAAAAAATTACCACCAACAGAATAAATGGCAGCATTTCAGTCCTACTAAAAAAGGTGTCTTTTTATCACTAAAATGCCACAGATGGGGTAAAGAAAGCAATTACTTGTCATTTCTACTGCAAAGGTTATAATATTCAACTTACTTTAAATGACAGATTTTTCTAAGGGTTAGAAAATTAGCTGCTAAATAGGCCCAGCTTTTGCAACCAATCCGTTTTTGTTACTAATATTCTCAATTAGTTCAAAAAGCCAAAGGACTTCTATGACGTTAACTCTGATTTGTTAGAATCTAATTTTTGTCTGCCCATTTTTATATATGCTTGTATTTACAGGTGCCATTACCTATTCTCCCTCTAAACTGATTGAGAAAGACTTAACATTTCCTTGAGTATTAAATATTTATTCCCACTGATACCTCAATTGAATTTTAATATGGAAAATCATGAAGTATAGCATAAAGTAACAAATCTGATTGTCCTCAAAATGTTTCTAATTTTATCTGTTATGGTTCAGGTATACAGCATTTTTCTGATTTTGTTGAAACTATTTTTAAAATCTTTACTTCTGTGTGAAATCATTCTATGGGATGAGCTCCGCAATCACACTATTTGCCTTGTCCTCTTGTACCACTCTACCAGAGGACAAGTTTATGCCTCATCTTACCTCAGGATTACATGACCTCCTCTTTCATTGAGCAAAGCACAGGTCTGAAGAGAATACCCCACAAGCTACTGTGGATGGAGGTCTGTGTTCCTCCCTAAGGCCAACACCTTGAGAGAGCATTGGAGTCCACTGCCTCAGTACACACATGGACATTCCTCCTTCATTTTTTGCTCTTTCTTGCACATGAATTTTTGTCGTTTCTATTGCACCATTGCCATCAGCCAACAAAAATGCTGTTATTTTGTCTTAAAAGAAAGAAAAATCCCCACTCTTTCCTCTGCTACCTCCATCCATCACCAGTGATCACGTGTGCCTCTCTTAGTGCCTCAGAAGCTTCCCCTTATCCTCAGAACAAAGGCCAGACTCCTCAGTGGGCTGCTGCTGACCTCCAGCCACAGGTCTTCCACTCTGTTTTCCTGTTATTCTGAATTCACTTCTGTCCATGCTCTCTGCTCCCAAGATTTCACACCAGCTGAGACGCTGACTACAACATATTTCCCCAAGCTGCCTTCAACTCTACACACCTATGTCCTCTTCCCCATTGCCTGGTTGCCTCTCATGTGTCCTTCAGTCTGTGGCTTAAACATCACTTTGACAAGGGATCTAGTCATTTAATTAAGTTGTGCCCTATTCAGTGCATGCTCGTCTCCATCACAACTGTCCCAAGTAAACAGAATGTTCTGTAAGGGCCGCAAGTTTATCTGTCTTGTTACCACTACGTTCCTGGCATTTAACACAGGGAACAGCACTCAGCAGGCAATCAGGAAATATTTGCATTTGAATGACTAAATGAAGGAAGGAAGAATCCAGGACACTCAGTACTGTTCAATAAATATTAGCAGACTACCCACCTGAAGAAACAGAGTTTGCACTAAAAATACAGCAATTTGGTTGTGAAGCATGGCTTACAGATTCTTAGATTATACTGGCCAGCATAATTTCTAACATTCTCTTTATTTAAATGTAAAATTCAACTATGAGAAACTTCGTTTTTTAACCAAATGGAAATACAATGTTCCCTTTCCACCTCATTTTACAAAATTATTCCATAGAGGTTGATTGAAATAGTGACAGGTCATCAATATTAATAGCAAAATTTTATAGCCTTCAAAACAAATATCCTAAAACTTTCTTTTTTATGGCAGGTCTATTGAGGATACAACTTTTAATCATAGATTCATCTGTGAGAATTGATCTTTTTGTACGGAAATGGTTATTTTCAAATAGAATGAAATAAATGAAAAACAAAGTAAGTATGCTTCCCATTCTGGTTGGCAGAAAACTGGCACTTTAAGTTCCTACTTTGCTTTGGTAAGAAGGAAAAACTGAATTCTTCCAGAAAGCCACTTAGCACTCTGGCTTCTTTGAATTCTATTTTAATATAAAGTCACCATTATGCAAAAAAATAATAATTACCTTTGTACTACTGCTCCTGGATTCTTATACTTTTTCAGTGGGGGTTAGGAAGAGACTGGCATTTGAAACTACTTAAAGAGAAGTAGCCAAATTATCAAAGACACTGAAAATATCTAGAAAATAGAAAATTTGCCTTTTTGCCCCATGTTCAGATTTTTACAAATCTGAGGACTAAAGAGAATAATTTCATTAAAAAAATCTACAGGATTTATATCCACCCAGCAAGGTTTCATTCATGTTCAGGCTACTTGTAAATGTTTGTAGCTACCATATATTTTGAAATCATTACTCTCACCAACACATTAAGATGTACTTTTAATGCTCTGAAAATAATTTAGCATCTAACACACAAAGTCAGCTACATGTTGACTGTCATTATTCTTCAATCAGTAAAAAAGCTCTATCAGAGAGAAAATACCTTATCCACTTACTAAGTTTACTTCCAATCTTGTTTTACCTAAACACACCGTTCCCCTCTAAGTCACAAAAGTCATACTCCTGAAAATCTCAGGATTGAAAAGCCATTGTCTCCCTATAAACATGCTTTAAAAACAATACAAAGACTCAGAGATTCATTTTACAGAAATCTAAAGTTAAAAGGACAGGGCTTAATATCCTATGTTGGAAACGTTAAGCGCTAAAGGGCTCTGTTGTGATCAAACACTTTCTTTTTCCACGGAGAAATCTGTGGTCTCAAAGCTTGAACTACTTTATTGTCGATATCACATTGCCATCCTCATAATAATCATTGTTGTCATCTTTGTCTTAACAACTACCTGACAGAGAGTCACTATATGCCAGATGCATTATTCACTTAATACACATTTAATCTGATTCTCACTAAATCTGGCAAGTTAGTAGTTACAGAATCCTCATTTCAGATGACAGAGGTACAAAACTGGTAAAGCTGGCCCCAGATTCATTTATGGTCTTCTCACAACACAGGCTAAAAATAAAAGGCACCACTTTGGTTCCAGGTGGAATCCACAGTATCTATCAGAGGTAGCAAGTTCACGTGCTTCCCAGTCCCAACTGGTCACTTAAATGAATGAGGAAAGGTAGGGTAGGATTATGATAAAGTGTAACACACAAGCCCCTTGTAGAGGGGCAGCGACTATTCAGCTCCCACCACGGGTTTCCATTTGGCAATATGCATCTAAGAGGACAGATTTTCCAACTTTTCATGAGAGGCTGAAAACCTGGACATTTGTGTGTGTGTGTGTGTTTGTGTGTGTGTACACGTGCATGTATTGTATGTATGTGCATATGTGTGTCTTTCACAAACACGCATACACATACTCTTCTCATTTTTGAAGGCAATCAAATACATATTTAATAAAATAATGTGGGGGCCAAATGCAGTATCTGGAAGTACTTGCAATCTCAGTGTTAATGAGGTTTAAAAATTCTGAATAAATCCAAATACATTAAAATGAATTTGTGACCAGATCAAATGTTTAAAACTTTTGTACCTAACAGTATAATCCGGCCTCTGTCTCCTTCACATTTTGGGATAAGCATTACCATATACCTTCCTTCTTCTTTGCTTTGTACTTTGTGGAGCCCTTAAAAGAACATCATCAGAAGAACAAAGAACTGCAGTAGAAAACCACTTAAGGCACTCTGTACACAGGGGCAGATTTGTCACCCTTCTCTCCTGGAGAGAGAGTAAAAGAGACAGTAAAAGCACCTAGAGAAGCAAAACTGACCAGAGAGAGGAGCATCCTTCCTTCTCACTTATCGAGCTTTCTACTCTCAGAGGGAGAAAACTGAAAGTGGTGAAAAGGACTCTTTTACCTCAGCTTTGACGATTTTGAAAATATGAGCACCTGGAAAGTAGGATATGTTTTGAAACTTGAATAGTAAAAGTGAGTAAACTCTCATGAAGATGGATTACAAGTGACTGCTTCCCATCTGAAGTGCTTAATCACGCTGTTGAGCTATCTCCCCCCACCTCTCTTAGTAGCATACACACTTCCTCTGAGAGCACACAGGAATGAGCTACTAAGTGAGGCTGCAAAATGCACTTTTTTCTTTCAGAAATTTGTGTGATAATTTGAAGAAAATCTGGTCTAGGGATGAACCAACTGACTAAATTCTGTTTAGATAACAGAGATATTTTTCCTCATTCCCCTCCCTTTTAAAAGATTTTATTTATTTATTTGACAGAGACACAGCGAGAGAGGGAACACAGCAGGTGGAGTGGGAGAGGGAGAAGCAGGGAGCCTGATGTGGGGCTCGATCCCAGGACCCTGGGATCATGACCTGAACTGAAGGCAGACGCTTAACGACTGAGCCACTCAGGGGCCCCTTCCTCATCCCTTTTGACCCTCCTTTCCCCCATGCTTCACTTTATTGGATCAAAGTATACATTTGTACTTAGTGGTTTCTTTCTCCTTTACCATCTCTAAAATTTTTATTCTTACTTTGTGCCTTATTATTGACTTATCTGTGGTACCTAGGAATCCCGCATTGTGAAGAATCACTTTTCTCCATCTCATCCTTTTTAAATCTTCTAAAGATGTGTCAAACAATATAAAGAAAATAAAACAACTGAATCCTTAAGCTACTATGCTAAAATTAAATTGTGTTATAATTATACTAGGAAAATCTTTGTAGTCACTGGTGAGATTTCATGTCTTTATGTAAAAAAACCATTTGAAATGCAAACTTAAATGGTTTGTATTTAACTATTTAGTAAATGATTCAATATTAAGAATCAAAATATTATATCAGTTACAACAGAGGTTTATATTAGTGTCCAGATATATAATTTGGGGTAATGAAGAATCTTTTCTACCTATACAACAGACTTTGATTAAAGTTAAAAAAAATTACATAATAAATATCATCAGAATTCAGATGTAAGCTATAATTACCTTTTTCATGGAAAAAAGAGAAACTAGAAAGCAACAGACATTCTTGTTTTAATTGTATATGTGAACTAATTATTGGAAAATATGTATGGCTTTCTTCTTTTGATCTATCATGAACTCCTTATAAGACAAAGTTCTAAACAATTTTCTTCTTAAATTTTGCTTGATTTCTGTGTTCAATACAGAATTTATTTCTTCACAAATGATATAACAAGATTTGGACTTTCTTACATTGACGATAACTGGAATTAGAATATTAATAAACATTTGCCAATTCTGAAAAGAACAAGAAAATGGGATTACCTGTTGGAAATATTCCTGTAACACACAGAATCATGAGTTGAGAAGTTAATATAAAGTGCCAAGAGAATCTTGTAAAGGTTATATAGTATTTTGCAAGGTTGAAATAATTTTTAAATAGCTCAAATTTTTATTTTTTATATTTATGCATTTATTTTTATTTATACTTTACTTACGTTTCAAGCTCCCACCATACATTTAACCATATAAAGTTGCAAAGATGGAATTAATTTCACTCTTTTTGCCTTCTCAATAGGTCTATGGGGTGCATCCATTTCTTTATACCATTTTCATATCCGGTTTTATTTTATTTATTTATTTATTTCATATCTGGTTTTAGCTTGAGGAAAATTTACAGGTATTTCCAGAAGTATGAACATTCTGAATAACTAAATCTTGCATCACTTTACTCTGATATAAACTGAATACAATAATTCCTACATCCCATTGAGCTAGAGGTGCAAAACTTAGCAAATAAAAAATAAGATTGTATGAATTTCAGATATTTTTGTAGCATAAATATGTTCAAATCATTTTTCAGCGTGTGTCCCAAATATTGCATGAAGCATATTATACTACAAAAAAGATGTGCTGTTCATGTGAAATACAAATTAATTGGTCCTATATTTTATTTGGCAAACCCATACTAAGTTGTTTTAGGGGTTAAATCAGATGATTTATCTGAAATGGCTGACAAATGGTGGATACATAACAATTTTTTCTTGCCTAATCCTGTGAACTATTAAAGAAACATGACTTGAATTCGATCAATTCCTTGTATGCTCTATCCGGTGAAAAGCCTGCCATATTGTAGCTACATACCAGTAAATGTATGTAGTACAGAATAAATGAAGTGTGTGTGTGTGTGTGTGTGCACGCGCACATGCGCGTGCATGTTTAGGAGGTGGAACTGAGCATTAGTTAGTATGAAAATGGGAGATTAACACATTAGGGAAAAGTCATTCTTCTACCCTTTATCAACATATCTCATTATCATCTGACCACTATTTTGTGGGATTAGAAACCTACAAAGAACTTCACAGATATTCCTGCCATTATTTCCTCAAAGAACTTTATGCATAAATAGTACTGGGATGATGATAATCTTTGATATTGTTAAAAGACTCCAAAAACTGATTTTTTGCTATATTCCTTAACATTTTCCCCACCCTGAGAACTGTAGTAATTTGAGTTACACTTAACTTCTGTTCTGAGAGTAGCTGTTATTCATGCCAGTTTTAAAGTTCTTTGTATATGTGTGTGTGTAAATATATATGCAAATAAATAATTTATAATGAATATAGATAACAACACTTACAGAGAAAATTTGGCCCATGACCTGGTTTTGTGAGGTAAGAATGTTTTATATTTTGAGGTGTTTGGGAGGAAAAAAAAATCAAAACAAGAATTAGAATTTGTGATGCATGAAGAGTATATAAAATTCAAACTAAATAAAGTTTAGTGGAACACAGAAACATCTACATATCTATTTGTTTACATATTGTCTATGGTTCCTTTTTTTTTTTTTTTTTTAAAGATTTTAATTATTTATTTGACAGAGAGAGACACAGTGAGAGAGGGAACACCAGCAGGGGGAGTGGGAGAGGGAGAAGCAGGCTTTCCTGCATAGCAGGGAGCCAGATGAAGGGCCTGGATCCCAGGACCCTGGGCTCATGACCTGAGCCCAAGGCAGATGCTTAATGACTGAGCCACCCAGGCGCCCCGTCTATGGTTCCTTTAACACTGTGTAGTAATGGGCGCCTGGGTGGCTCAGATCATGATCTCAGGGTCCTGGTATCGAGGCCCACATCGGGCTCCATGCTCAGCAGGGAGCCTGCTTCCTCCTCTCTCTCTGCCTGCTTGTGATCTGATCTCTCTCTCTGTGCCAAATAAATAAATAAAATCTTAAAAAAACCCACAAAACACTGTGTAGTGATTAGTTTCATTTGTTAACTTTGCTGGGCTACAGAATTCAGTCATTTAATCAAACATTAATCTAGATATACCACATCTATTAATCTAGGTTAACCACATCTACAGTCACCTGACTTTAAGTACAGGAGATTAACCTCAATAATGTGGGTAGGCCTCATCCCAGAAGTTGAAGGTCTTTAGAGCAATACTGAGGTTTCTTGGAGAATGAGAAATTCTGCCTCGATACTGCAATATGAACTTTTAACTGAGTTTCCAGCCTGCTGGCTTGCTTTAAAAATCAGATTCAAGACTGCAGTATTAACTCCTGCTGAGTTCCCAGCCTCCTGATTAGGTCTATGGAATTTCAGACTTGCCAACCACCACAGTTGTGAGCCAATTCCTCAAATAAGTCATATATATATCATACGTATGTGATATATATATGATGTTTCTCTGAAAAAGCCTGGATGTTACACACTACAACAGCAGAACCGAGTAGTTGTGATAGAGACTGTATGGCCCACAAAATAAAATTTTACTTTCTGGCCCTCTACAAAAAAGTTTGCAGATCCCTGTGCTAGATACATACTATACTTAGGTCATTTTCCTTCATTCATCCACACAATTTCGTCTTCTAATAATATACTGATGCTTATGTACCACAAAAGGAGTGGGAAATTAGCAGTAGAATCAGGGAGATATACTTTATCCTGGTAAATTTCACAGGCTTGAGGGGATGGATATAGATTATTATAGTGTCAGTGCTGAGGAGGTGGTAAGCAGGCTGTGCTGAGTGAACACACCGGGGAGGCTGCACTACAAACAAGCCCCGTACAACAACGTTGTATGAAATTGAAACCATCACCCATAGAACACTCAGACATGAACTGTGCATGTTACCTTGCCTTATGTATTTTGGATATGGGCGCGCTAGGTCCCTTCTTTAAGCTTCAGAAAGTAAATTTAGATATTATCTAACAGGTCACAAAGTCAGATGCCTTCAATGGCAGGCAGGTAATAAACAAGTACAGTATGGGATGAGGGAGACTTGTGAAGCCTGAGAATGAGCAGTCCACATAGTGATATTTAAAAATCTAAAAGATTCAAAGACATGAGGCACGCCTAATGAAACACATCTTCGAACTTCATGCGCTGACAGTTTGAAGCCTCTGAGATAAAACTTACCTCTTCTCATTTCATAAGTGGGCATTAAAACCCAAGATCTAGGGGCGCCTGGGTGGCTCAGTGGGTTAAAGCCTCTGCCTTTGCTCAGGTCATGATCTCAGGGTCCTGGGATCATGTCCCGCATCGGGCTCCCTGCTCAGCAGGGAGCCTGCTTCCTCCTCTCTCTCAGTCTGCCTCTCTGCCTACTTGTAATCTCTGTCAAATAAATAAATAAAATCTTAAAAAAAAAACAACCCAAGATCTTAAAGGACTTCAGTAAAATCCCTCATATTTATTCACAGCAGAGACCAGACTGGAATCCAGGTCTTCTGTCTCCCACTGCAATTTCCTCATTTTCTCTGGAGAGACCCTCAAGGATGTGTTCAGACAGGATTGTGAGAGAAGGGAACATAAGTCAAAAGTAGGCAGGAGAAGAATCTTGCCCTTAAGAAAGACTTGGTGTCCAAGAAATACATGCATTATACATTTCCACATTTACATAGCACCCATGATGTTGCCATGTAGAAGTGAGCCAGGTGCCATGTTTGAAGAAAGGGAAGGAAAACAGTATCTTGTTTTATTTTGCATTTCCCTAATTAATAATAAATGTACTTTCATACATTTACTAGCCATTTATTTCTACTCCTGAGAACTGACTGCATGTTTTGTCTACTTTTCCATAGATTGTTTGGCTTTTTTCTTATTGATACATAAGCATTAAAAATATTCTGCATAGTAATCCTTCATATATCTTTTTCAAGTATCTTTTTCCATTTTTGGTTGTCTTTCCATTTTCTTCTGTCTTTTCAATGAATATAAGTTCTTTATTTTTTTCACATTTATCTTTTATTTCAAAACATCTTTTGTGTCTTGAAGAAATCCTTCCCCACCTCCAGATCATAGAAAAACTTTCTTAAACACTGTTAAAATGGACTTTTTCCCCACCTTTTTTTTTTTAAAGATTTATTTATTTGAGAGAAAGAGAGCACGTGTATGTGCATGAGCAGGGTGGTGGTGATGGGACAGGCAGAGAGATAGGGAGAGAGAGAGAATCTCCAGCAGAGGCAGGGCTCGATCTCATGACCCTGAAATCATGACCTGAGCCAAAATCAAGAGTCAGACCTTTACCTGACTAAAATCACACAGGCATCCCCTTCCCCTACCTCTTATATTTGTCTTTAATTCATTTGGAATTGATTTTTGTATGTAGCAGTTTGAAGCAGATGTTGAAGTTTACTTTTTTCCATGTGAATAATTTACTGTCCTTGCACAATCTGTTGAGCAGTTCATGTTTTCCCCACTGATCTTTAGTGACAATTACGCACTAAATCATGTGTCAGTCTATTTGTAGTCCATGTGGTCTTTTCTATCTGCCCTTTTTTTAGTCAACGTGTCAACGCCATATTTTCTTAATTACTATAGATTTACAATTCTTCATTCCTGGAAAAGGAAACTTCACTGTGTTTTACTTCTTTAAATGTGTTTTGGTATTTTCAAAGATATTTTTAAATTTTGTATAAATTTTTGTATAAATCTTTTGTATAAATTTTTGAATCAAGATGTCAAGTTTTACAAAGTAAAGTTGAAATAAATTTTATTGGAATTAAATTGAAGGTACACATCAATTGGGGTGGAGTTGAGATGTTTACAAAACAGAATTCTAATTCATGAATGTGGATATATCACTGTTTAATTATGTGCCTTATATAAACTAGTTACTGTACCTTCATAATAAACCTTGGTACTGGTAGTCTTCCCATCCAGCACACACACTTTGCTTTTTATCTTCAAAATGCATGGTCAACTTTTATCTTTACTATTACCTTTTAATTTATCTAAGTTTGCTCTGCTATATATTTTTCTACCTTCTTAAGTAGAATGCTTGGTTCATTAATTTTAAGGCTTTCATCTTTACTAATATGAGCATTTTAAGGCTATAAGTTTTCCTATAGTTACTGCTTTACTTGCACCAAACAAGTCTCTGTATGCAGAAATTTTCTTGAATTATAAATACCTTATAAGTTCTATTGTGTTTTCTTCTTTATTTGTTACTAGACCTGTAATAATTGCTCCAAAATAATTTATGACAGTTACTTTTTGGTTACTGATTTTTAATTCTAATTACATTTTACTTAGTGAATATGAACTATATCATATCAGGTTTGATTTTTGTCCAATATAAGGGCTTTTTAAAAAATATTACTTCTGATTAGATGTTATATGTATTCTACAGTGGTTTAGTTCAGTGTTTATATATTTCCAAAGTATGTGAACTGTTAATTTAATATTTTAGTTTTCTGCATCTGATTTGTTGTCTACTTATTCTATGAAATACAGGGAAAGGTAAGTTAAAATTTCATAGTATAATTATATTTATCTGATAATAGAGACCACAGTCTCTGTCAGAGTTCGGAAATCACACCCCATATTACTATTCTATTTGTGATATTCAGTTTGCATGCCTAATTCATCAAGAACAACACAAAGACCTTAAAACATTTTAGCTCTCATCATTTAAAAAAATATTCTATTTTGACATATTCCAATTCTACCTTTTCATTTTCTTTAACCCCACAAAAATTTTTTGTTATCTATAAAGTCAATATTTGCTTAGGTTGACTCACACATTTACTATTTTCTTTAAGCACCATTCTTTCGTGCACGTAAGATTATCCACTTGAAATCTCTTTCCTCTGTCTAGAGTATTACCTATAAACTTTGGTAAAGATTTGTCAGTAAAGTTTAGCAAAGATTTATAGGTGGCAAATAATTTTGGTTTTTTTGTTTCAAATTATTTTATTCTCAAACTTAGCACTCATTAAAAAAAAATAATGCAATACATTGACCTCCATTGCTTGTTTTAAGAATTAAAATATCTTAATTTTTGTTCACTGGAAAATAATTTTGATTTCATTTCTCTTTTGTTGAATTTAAGATTGGGTATTTGTGGTGTTCTGTGGTTTCACTATGATAAGCTTACACATTATCATAACATGTCTGTAATTGTGTGTGTGTGTGTGTGTGTGTGTGTCTGTGTAAATACATTAGTTAAAACACCTCTGGTTATTTTTCAATTTTAATTGTTAAATAATCTCTTGGTTCTTACTCATTTTTTTCAGTCCATTTTTTCTTGTTTTTAAACATAAAAACCCACTTATTTTACTTTATGTGTTTGATAATTCCAATATCTTAAGTCATAAAGATATGATTATATCCTTTGTGATTTCTGCTTGCCTTCATTAGTAGTGTTGTTTCTTTGCAAGTTTTAAAGGTTTGCTGTTGTTGTTATTCTTTTTGAGAAACATTTTCAAAGGCAATATACATTTATTTCACTAGGGACTCAGGGCATTACCAACCTTGCAGAGATTTAATAAAAATCCTTGACTTGAGATTTTTTCAGACCATCTAGGTAGTGAGAATTAAGGCTAAAAACCCAAAAGGCTAGCAGATGGTTTTGAATTTTGATGAAATATTTTGCTTTCTCATCCATCCTGTGCTAAACTTTGAGAGAGACAAATTTCCTTGTTATCTTGCATGAGAATGTGTGTACATACGTATATGCATGTGTGTATGCTGGGATTTCTGGTTCGTTCAGGGTATAGCTTTGGGATTTCAGGTTTATCGGCAGATGAGGAAATCATTTGACTCTCCACTGGAAATATACCCTAAGCTTTGTCTTCTGTCTCCATGCTTACGTCCTGCCAATCTGAGAAACTCAGATTCACTGGTTGAGCAAATTTTAGCAAGATGAAAGGCATTTTAGTGCTCTGCTTATCTCTTTTGATACTCAAATTCACTTAGCTTTGGTTTCTATGTATTTCTTTCTTACTCATCAAAATATTAAGAAATGTTTTCTCCATTGTCATAGTTTTCTGTGAGAGAGTAAGTCAAAGTATCTACCTTATCATATTGAGAAATCGATTTCCTTGAATTTCTAAAGATTTATGTGTATATAGCTAGCTGTTATTTATTTTTTAGTGCCTAGAGGTTTATGATGGTCATATTAAAAAATACATTGCATCTCTTATCATGACACAGAAACACTCTTTAACCTAGAGGTTTTAACTTTAAATCCCATCTTGTCTAGTATTGATTTTATCCCTCTAGCTTTCGATTTTCCATGTCAGCCAGCTATTTCTTTGCCCCTACCTTTATTTTTAACTTTTACTTTTTACAAATATTTTAAAAAGTCTTATGGTAGTCTGGGCATTGACTGTTAATGAGATAAGTCAGTTCAATATATTTACCCTAATGACTTAAATTTTTAAATTTTATTTCTTCTATTGTGCTCCATCATTTATTGTATACTACTTCTTTTACTACTTTCCGCACTATTTTTGCTGATATTATTAAGTTGCTACTCATTTATATTTTTCTCATGCTAACTTGTAAATTCTATTTTAATTTTTCTTTTTTTTCTTTTTATTTTTTTATTCATTGCCCCAGAGGTACAGGTCTGTGAATCATCAGGCTTACATCTTTCACAGCATTCACCAAAGCACAAACCCTCCCCAATGTCCATAACCCATCCACCCTATCCCTACCCTCCCACCCCCCAGTAACCCTCAGTTTGTTTTGTGAGATTAGGAGTCTCTTATGGTTTGTCTCCTTCCCCATCCCATCTTGTTTCATTATTTTTCCCTCCCTACCCCCCACGACCCCCCACCCTGACTCTCAAGTTCCTCATATCAGAGAAATCATATGATAATTGTCTTTCTCTGATTGCCTTATTTCACTCAGCATAATAGCCTCCAGTTCCATCCACATCGTTGCAAACGGCAAGATTTCATTTCTTTTGATAGCTGCATAGTATTCCATTGTATATATATACCACATCTTCTTTATCCATTCGTTTGTTGATGGACATCTAGGTTCTTTCCATAGTTTAGCTATTGTGGATATTGCTGCTATAAATATTGGAACAATTTTATATCCACATGCAGCAAACTGAATCTTGACATAAACTGCCATGGACTGAACTGTTTGCTCCCAAAATTTGTATGTTGAAGCTCTACCACCAATTTGATTGTATTAGGAGACAGAGCCTGCCTTTAGTAAGTCATTATGGTTAAATAAGGTCCTAGGAGTGCAGTCTGGTAGGACTGTGGTCTTATAAGAAGAAATCACTTTCTGCCATGTGAGGACATAGCAAGAAGACACCTATCTACAATCCAGGAAGGGAGTCTCACCAGTAACTGATTCCTGCCAGAACTTTGATCTTGGACTTTTCAATCTTCAAAATTAAGAAAATAATTCCTGCTGTTTAGGGCATCCAGTCCATGGCATTTTGTTCTGGCAAGCCCCAGCGGAAAGACCTATATGCCTTACATGAAAATTAACTCAAAATGGCTGATAGACCTAAATGTAAAATAAAGCTTTAAAACTTCTAGAAGATAACATAGGAAATTTAAATGAACTGGGGTTTGGTGATGAATTTTAGATATAATACCAAAACTACAATCCATTCATTAAAATTAAAAGCTTCTGCTCTGTAAAAGATATATATGTATATTTTAAGATTTTACTTATTTATTTGTCAGAGAGAGAGAGAGAGCACAAGCAGGGGAAGTGGCAGGCAGAGGGAGAAGCAGGCTTCCTGCTGAGCAAGGTGCCCGATGATGCAGGACTCAATCCCAGGACCCTGAGATCATGACCTGAGCTGAAGGCAGACACTTAACTGAGCCACTGAGGTGTCCCATCTGTAAAAGATACTATTAAGAGAATGAAAAGACAAGCTGCAGATTAGGGGGAAATACTTGTAAAACACATATTTGATAGAGGACTTACAGCCAAAATAAAGTACAAAATGGGCAAAAGATCTGAACAGACTTCACCAAAGAATATATACAATGATAAATAAGCATTTGAAAAGATGCTCACATATATGTCATTAAGGAATTGCAAATTAAAAGAACAGTGAAATACCACATATGCCTATTAGAATGGCAAAAATAAAAAAAACTCATAATTTCAAATGTTGGTATGGATGTGGAACTTTCATTCATTGCTGGTGGAATAAAAAGTGGCACTGACAATTTGGAAGGTAGTTTGATAGTTTCTTATAAAGTTAAACACAGTCTTATCATATGATTCAGCAACTGTGCTCTCAGATGTTTCCCCGCAGGGGTTAAAAACTAGCATCCACAGAAACCTGTACATGAATGTTTATTGCAGGTGGTACCTTAACCGCCCAAACTAGAAATAATCAAAAAGCATCTCAATAGGTGAATAGGCAAACTGTATTTACACACAATGGAAAATTGGTCACTCAGGAGAAAATAAGCTATCAAGCAATAAAAAGAAATGGAAGAAACTTAAATGCATATTAGTAACTGAGATAATTCATTCTGAAAAGGCTATACACTGTATGATTCTAACTTGTGACAGTATAGAAAAGAAAAAACTATAAAGACAGTAAAACAGACAAAAAACAGGAGAATGCTCTGCTCTGTAAAAAACATTCTGGAGATGGGTCATGGAGATGTAAGAAGATATTAATAGGTAGAGCACAGGAGATTTTTAGGGTGGTAAAATTATTCCAAGTGATATGCTAATGGTGAATACATGAAATAATATATTTGCCAAAACCCAAAGAACTGTACAACACCGAATAATGTAAACAAAAACTATCTACTTCAGTTAACAACAATATGTCAGGATTGGTTCATCAATTGTAACAAATGTAACATGTGTAATAATAAATGTATCAAAGGTACCAAGATGTTAATAAGAGGGGAAACTTACGGGAGTTAGGAGGTGTATGGAAACTGTACAAACTTCTTTTAAAAAGTTCAAAAAACTGGAAAAAAAGTAAAAAAAATGCAAGTATTATATACTAGCTTATGATAACTAAAGGAAAGGAGCACCCAAATGGAAGAATGGGACAGTGTGCCATTCTGTCTCATCTCTCTCTGAGCTCTGTTAAAGATGGGCATCACATTTAGAGTCCATTATGGCTCAGAATTTCTGGTGGTACTTGGGTGTGAAATATGAGGGAGACAGAAAAAAGTGACAGGTTGTGATACTGGTGGAAAGACCCTGGTGGCTGGGAAAGCTAAACTTCAGGGAGCCTCACTGTAAGAGCTTCTTTCATGATTGTGTTCCTAAATCAGAATTTGTAACTTTGTATCATAAATTTTTATTTTTTTAAGGAGGCTCTAAATTATATAAACTTTAGTCCTCACAAAGCCTAGAAAGGACACATAAAGGAGTATATATCAAAATCCGATTTCCTCAACATAAGAAGAATTAGGTGGACCAGTGAGCAATTAGTTTATATTTTGTTCATACAGGTTTTTTTTCTTGGCCTGCCAATATATTTTATGATGTCTTGCTGAACTGAAATTGCCCAGATTGATCTATCTGCTTAAGAATTTACCAAATTGAACTCCTGGGATCTGAAAGATGAAAGCCAATGATTCATACTTAAGTCAGATTATTAGTGTCTTGAATAATAATTAACAAAATTTTAGGACAGCTTTTGCCACACGAAAGAGTGTTGATAAATGAATAAGGAACTTTACACCACAATATATTCAACTCAGCACAAAATATCTGAAATAAAAGACAGGCAGTTGTCTCATATCATCTTTTTGTTTGCTTGTTTCCTTTTTATTCCAGGCTAGAGTAATTAGAAAGACTTCCTATGGCATTAGAGAGAAACAGAAGGTCTATAAATACCAGTTAGATATTTTTATGAGCTTTTCTGCTTCTCTAAATGAATCATATGTGGGGCAAAACGGTGAGCTATTATTCAATATGTTGGGGCCATGGGGCTTTAAATAAAATGGTAACCGAGCTTTAGAAACTAAATGTTTCTAAATTCAAAGAAATGGTTTCTCTTTACCAAGGAAAATAATATTTCCCTGCACAGGAGTAGAATTATCAGTATGCACCTTCGCTTCCTGAGAGTGCCATATAACAATGTCTTAACCATTAAAATTAATGACCTGGAATATAAGAGGCCTAAATATCCCTATTAAGTGGGAAAAAAATTCTATCAATTCTCAAAAAGAGTGAAATAGATGTTGCACTTATCTAAAGGATACACTTAATGGAACAAAAAAAATTGTCAAGTTACAGAGAATCCAAAACGTTTTTTAACTACTTTTAATTCAAAAACATCTGAATCTCAAAAGATGGCTTTACAACAACTTTAAAGTAACACACATATATTTCTAAGGATCTAATTTTGCTGGTGAATATTAACAGTGTTCAGTTATACCAGTGATTCTCAAACGGGAGTGCTTTTGCTCTCCAGGGTACACTTGGTAGTGTCAGGAGCCATTTTTGGTTGTCACAACTGAGAGGTGGTGCTGCTGATATCCAGTAAGTACAGGCTGCTCCATATCCTACACTGTGCAGAACAGTTCCCATGAGGAATGTCACTGGTGCCAAGGCTGAGAAGCACCGAGACTGTTACAAATAAATATCAAATTTATATAATCAGGGTTTGTGGTGTATCAAGAATTTTGCATTCCCTACTTACTCATTTCATTCTGTTACAATCTCAAGAGTCCTTACAGACTACTGTCATTGTGAGGACTGGGTCCCCTTCACGTGCTTTCCTTTGTTGTTTTCCTTCCATTGGGTGAATTGCTCAGTCTTAGAAGAGGCAGCCAGACTGAAGTTGGCCCTCAAAATCCTATCTGTGGACTATTCTCCAAGAAACACCTCTCTCTCTCTGTCTCTCTGTCTCTGTCTCTGTCTCTCTCTTTTAAGATTTTATTTATTTATGACAAAGATAGCGAGAGAGGGAACACAAGCAGGGGGAGCTGGAGAGGGAGAAACAGGCTTCTGGCTGAGCAGGCAGCCCGATATGGTGCTCGATCCCAGACCCCGGGATCATGACCTGAGCCAAATGCTTAACAACTGAGCCACCCAGCTGCCCCAAGAAGCATCTCTTAAAAGTATACTGTTGGAAGATGAAGGAAGATACATTCTCTTGCCTTAACCTCTAGCTACTACTACCAAATCAAAGAGGATACTGCTGCATGAAAGCTCTTATTTATTCATCTGGGAGAAAAAAATCAAGTAAGAAATAGTTGTTTCCTATTTCAACAGGAAAAACTAAAACCACTTTCAGAAACTAAGTGCTTGCAGTTTGCCAATATTCTTTATTCAAATGTGAAAAGGCATTAGGCCTGTAAGCAGCAGCAGACGTAACAGAAATGAGTGTTGACAGAGCTTATTAGTGGGTTGAATTGTGGCCCACCAAAAGATTTTTCCACCAAGTATCTGAAAATATGGTCTTATTTTGAAAAAGAACCTTTGGGGGTATAATTAAGGTAGGATGTTGAGAAGAGGACAGCTGGATGAAAGCTAGCCTTAAATCCAATAGTAAATATTCTTTTTTAAGAACAAAGGGGAGAGGACACATGGAGGGTCAGTGATGTGAAAACAGAGGCAAAGATCAGTAGTCATTTAGCTACAAGTCAAAAAATGCCTATAGCCAGCAAAAGCTGGAGGAGACAAAAAAGGATTCTCCCAAATAGCCTTCAGAGGGAGTGTGGCCCTGCCAAAATCTTACTTTTAGATATCTGGCTTCCAAAACTGTGAAAGAATATGTGTCCTTGTTATTTCTAAGCCACGAGTTGGAGTAATTTGTTACAGTACCTAGGATACCATAATACCAATATAGAGTCAAAGATCTAAAAGATATGAGGCATCACCAGGAGTTTGCTCTAACTTTAGGCAGCTCTGAAAGCTGGAGGAATAATACATGTGATAATTACAGGTCATTTGAAGGAATATTGATAAAGGCAGAAATGAGTGTCAGAATGTGCTGGACGTCTTTTGACATCCAATCCATGACTCAATGTTGGTTTGTGAACAAGAGAGCCAACAGATACCTAGTGCCTGAAAGGGATTGATTTCAATATGAAACAAACTAAGGAGGTCAAAATGATGGACAGGATCAACAGTAGTAATGCTCTTTTTCAGTTGGGGGAGGCATCACGGAAATATCAGAATCGGTGCCCTTGGGGCAAGACCCCAGCCAACTAAAGCGAGGAGAAGATGTAGGCGTGTGTAGGGATATTTGGGTGTTTAACAAACCTGCTGGACAGGGAAAGGTTATAGTCCCCGAAGAATTATTCAAAGCTCTTAAAACCCAGAGTCCACTTGACTCACTGGAAGACAATGTAGCTCATGCACAAAATGATTGTCGGGGTTATGCTGAAACTGCTGACCTTGATGAGGTTTTTCTGAACGTGTCAAGGTCAAAAGCATGGTAACTACAGTTAATAGGAGATGGAAAAGATGAGGGAGAGACAGTAAGAACAAAAGAGCGTATGTTACAAACTACGGAATAAAAAGTTGAAACAATTTAAAAACGATAGCAATAACTACTATAAAAACTTGCCTTGTTCTATATCTAGAACAATACCTGATGCATTAGTAATCACTGCACTCTATAAATTGATTACTGAATGGATGAATAAATTTATAAGTGAATGAAAAAGTGCTTTGAGGGAAAGAAAAAAGTTTATACTTAGTTCTTTATCCAAAAAAACCCAAACTGAGGCTATGATGCCAATTTTAATACTACCAATTTTTATTAAACACACTAGTATCCAATGTAAATTATATGAATTCTGAAACCATTATCTTTCTAAATTAAAAATTAAATCACATTTGGCTATATATGAAAACAAATCATTTGAGCTAAAAGAACTGTCATTCGGGCGCCTGGGTGGCTCAGTGGGTTAAAGCCTCTGCCTTCGGCTCAGGTCATGATCTCAGGGTCCTGGGATTGAGGCCCGCATCAGGCTCTCTGCTCAGCAGGGAGCCTGCTTCCTCCTCTCTCTCTCTGCCTGCCTCTCTGCCTACTTGTGATCGCTCTCTCTCTCTGTGTCAAATAAATAAATAAAATCTTTTAAGAAAAATAAAATAAAAAATAAATTAAAAAAATAAAAGAACTGTCATTGAATATATTGAATTTAAGTACATTTAAATAGTCTATGATATATAATCAAAAGAGATAAAGAGCAATTTTTCCCTTATGGAAACATATATATTAGTGTGTTCACTATTTTAAGATTTTGTGTTATTGATATTGAAGGTTGTTGCTTCAAATCAATGTTCCTTGGGTATTTGATTTTACTTTTAAAACAAAAGCACTTATAATCACTTTGGAAGATGATCTGGGAGTTCCTTATAAAGTTAAATTTAAACCTACCTACACCATAACTTAGCAATCCGACTCTAGGGTATATATCCAAGAGAAATAAAAATACATGTTTCCGAAAAAGACACTTACAAAAATGTCATAGTATAGTTTTCTTCATGAGAGCCCAGGTGTTCATCAAAGGGTGGAGGATATAATGAAATATTACTCAGGAATAAAAAGTAATGAACTACCAGTACACTAAAAAATACAGGTGAATTTCATACACATGCTGAGAGGAAAACATTTTATAAAATAGTATATACAGAGAGTACATTTCCATTTCTATGAAGTTCAAGAACAGGTAAAACTAACTTATGGTGGAAAAAAGATAAAAAACAGCTTTTAGAAGGTTGTGGGACAGGATACCTTGGGAACAAACACAAGATAAGCTTTGGGGATAATATTCTCTGTCTCTTAAAGGGTATGCATTTTCAAAATTTATCTAAGGGTACATCTAAAAGTTCAGAATTTTGGGCGCCTGGGTGGCTCAGTGGGTTAAAGCCTCTGCTTTTGGCTCAGGTCATGATCTCAGGGTCCTGGGATCGAGGCCCGCATCGGGCTCTCTGCTCAGCAGGGAGCCTGCTTCCTCCTGCCTCTCTGCCTGCCTCTCTGCCTACTTGTGATCTGATCTCTCTCTCTGTGTCAAATAAATAAATAAAATCTTTAAAAAAAACCAAAAGTTCAGAATTTTATTCCCTGTGCTTTTTTCCTCCAAAGAAATGAAAATTCTGCAAGTAAATACTGAACTCTAATGGTATGCATGCAATAGTGCTTAGGGGTATAGTATACTGATATCTTCAAAAAATGGACTGACAGACTGATAGAGGAAAGGATAACTGTGTAATAAAACATGTGTGGTAAAATACTAATGACAGAATCTAAATGGTGGTAGTATAGTCAGTAAAATATTTCAGCTCTTCTGTAGTGTGAAAATCTTCATAAAAAATGAAAGGAAAAATTATAAGCACTTTTCATAGTTCATATTTCCATCTTCTAATTAACATTCACAGTGGGAATGCTTAAAAATCATGTAAAAATATTTTATTTCCATAGAAACCAAAAGGATTTGCATAATTCTATTTCACTATAAACACATTCAATTTAGTTTGTCTGTTTAAGATTGGTCATATTTTTGCTATTCCTTTGTGTTTTCCAGTTTTTAATTATAATCAGATAATATACTTTGATCTTTATAATCATGGTGAATTTTATAAATACACATCACATAACAAAATTTCCTGACATATACAGTTGATTCATTAGCCAGATGATGAAGACCTGATGGATTTCGATTTCAGCATTTTCTTGAGGCCAATGAAAGCAATTTATGTGGAACCAGGGTGAAATGGTAAATTTGCAGGTAGTCAAAGTTCTAGCTCATAATTCCACTACCAGAACATATCATGATCTAAATTAAAACACTTACTCTTTTTTGTAAGGATAGTAATAGAGTGCAGAAATATAGTCCCAAGTTCCTTTCATGGCATTTTCTGAAGTAACTGCATAGCCCAATCCCTGAATCATACAACTGCATGTTCTCTGATATTCCGTAGCATCATTTGTTTTTTTTTAAAGATTTTATTTATTTATTTGACACAGAGAGAGAGATCACAAGTAGGTAGAGAGGCAGGCAGAGAGACAGGGAGAGGAGGAAGCAGGCTCCCTGCTGAGCAGGGAGCCCGATGCGGGCCTCGATCCCAGGACCCTGAGATCATGACCTGAGCGGAAAGCAGAGGCTTTAACCCACTGAGCCACCCAGGCGCCCCCGTAGCATCATTTGAAGGTATCACATGATGTTGAAATAATGAAGATCAATTTGACCATAATCTCATGTCATCATTAACATTTTATGGTAGCTTAACAAGGCTTTCAAAGGGGATTAGCTTAGAAAGTTTTTTGTTTTTTTAAATTCATTGTTAGTCAACAAGAACCTGCTGACTACATAATATTGCATTTATAGTAGGAAACTTTTGTCTGATTTCTTCCACTATTGGTTATGACATTATGCAGCCTTTTAAAGTCATTTATGTATTTTGGATTATCTTAAAGTCATTTGTGGAATACTAAATATGTATTTTATTATATTACTACACGGCTAAAAGAGCACATTATCCTTCAGAGGCAGTTAAGAATCAAACTCTCTTTAGAATCTCTTCTCTTATTCATTAAAATATCACTTTCCCTGGCTATTCTCTGTGAGAGCAAAAAAAAAAAAGGGAGCAAAAGAGATGGCTTATTATATAGCAAATTTAAATGACTATTCAAATAAAGGTTTGAATTTCAGGTAACTCAGGGTAAATTATAAGACCAAATTACAAAAAAGGTGCAAAATATAAGGATAAAATAAAAGAAATATAAAATCAGTGATTATTGTGTGTGATAATATTTGGCTTATATTTGTATCTATATTTAGTTTCTCTCAATAAGGTGTTTTAATGTGACTTAATAAACTTTGAATGTAATGATATTAATTTAATTGAGATGTTTTACTGTGACCATCATTATGAGAAAAAAGGGAAGGAAAGTAGGGGTAAATGTGCAAAAACTACATCACAACTTGAGAGTTAATCTCAGGTGTATACTGCTCTATAATTGCTCATATTAAACATTTAATAAATGTTTGAATAGACAAAAGAATGACTACATTGACTAATACACACAAACATCCTCTTGCAAGGAAATGGCTAGTCCATTTCATTTTCTTCCATCTTATTGCTGCTTCTATATCTATTTCCCACTGACATTATAGGATTAAGGGAATATTTTTACTATCTAAAAATAATGAACTAGTAAATCATGCAAATACCATGAAAATTAAATTCTGCTTAATAACTGTCAAATCAATTTCACTTTAAAAGTCACTCCTTTAGGGGCACCTGGGTGGCTCAGTGGGTTAAAGCCTCTGCCTTCAGCTCAGGTCATGATCTCAGGGTCCTGGGATCGAGCCCCGCATCGGGTTCCCTGCTCAGCCTGCTTCCTCCTCTCTCTCTCTGCCTGCCTCTCTGCCTACTTGTGATCCCTCCTCTCTTGGTCAAATAAATAAATAAAATCTTAAAAAAAAAAAAGTAGCCCCTCCTTTAGCCAATATATGTTGGCTAACTATACATAATAATAAAAGAAAAAGTACTAATCATAAAAGTGAAAAAAAAATCCCCCCAAAAAAGCCACTCCCTAAGGTCATATTTCTTAAGATTTTTAAGTTATAAATGAGATCAACAGATTTGGCAGTTTAAGATTAAGTCCATCATTCTATAAATATGTACATTTTTCTAGTAATACATATGCTATATAAATAATGTAAGGTTATATAAATATATAAGGTAATACATATAGGTTTTATATATATAAGGCTATATACATATGAGGTTATAAATATATATAAGGTTATATATATAAAAATGTGATATCATACTAGTAATTTCTTAAAATTCTCTTTCCCTCTCTTTCAACCTTCCAATTGATTCCCTCCTCTTCTATAGATTCTGAGACTTGATTAAGTTGAAATATCTGTCATAGTTGTATCTAACCATAAACTCAGTTTATCATATCATACTATATATATAATTCTCAATTCTTCACATAATGCATATTCATATGTTTACAATCAATGATGATGCTTAAATATCATTCATGCTTTACCTCCATTTTATTTTCTGTTACCAGGCTTTCCATGCTATCTCAATTCTGTCTTTCTTCCATGCTTCAGGATCTCACTTTTCCAACACTATGTTTTTAACAATATTTTTCTTTTTTTCTTTTCTTTTTTTTTTTTTAGATACCGAGGGAGAGAGGGAGAGGACGGGGAGGGGCAGAGAGAGCACCTTAAGCAGGCTCCATACCCAGCACTGAGCCTCAATCTCACAACCCTGAGATCAAGACCTAAGACGAAATCAAGAGACCCAATGCATACCCAGGTGCTCCATCACTATTTTTCTCATTAGTCCCTCTCCTTCTGCCTTTAAGAGTGCAACTCTTATTCTTAAATTTAAAAAATCTTTTTTTTAGATTCTCCTTCTGCCTTCAGCTATTGCCCTACTTCTTCCCTTTCTACTTAACCGCTGTCTCAGCTTCTTTTCAATTCACCTCCTGAAATTCTGGTTGTAGCTCTGTTTTTAATGTTAAATCCAATGTTCTCTTCTAAACCCTTATTTTTCTTGACCTTGTGTTTTACACAACTGAAATGTCATGAGTCTTGAATCACTCTCCTTTGACTTCCTTATTCTAGTTTATTGCCTTCCTGTTTGATAACTCTGCAATTTGCTGTCGCTTTGATGACCCTTTCCCTAATCTAAAGATTTTATTTTTTATTATTTGACAGATAGAGATTACAAGTAAGCAGAGAGGCAGGCAGAGAGAGAGGAGGAAGAAGGCTCCCTGCTGAGCAGAGAGCCCAATGCGGGCCTCGATCCCAGGACCCTGAGATCATGACCTGAGCTGAAGGCAAAGGGTTTAACCCACTGAGCCACCCAGGTGCCCTACCCTTTCCCTAATCTAATCTGAATTTTGATGTTTCCATTGTATAGATTGCAACTTATTCTCTATGTATCCTAAATTTCAACGGATCAGCACTACTATCATTTATTTATATTTATTCTTTACCTTTTTTATGTGAGCAAATTTATTTTTAAAAAGTAGCCTTGGGTGGGAGGGTAGGGATAGGGTGGATGGGTTATGGACATTGGGGAGGGTTTGTGCACCCCTTGGGCAAATAATAAAAAAAAAAAAAAAAAAAAAAAAAAAAAAAAAGTAGCCTTATATTACTAAAAAAAAAAAAAAAAAAAAAAAAAAAAAAAAGTAGCCTTATATTACTATGGCAAATGGATATAATAGCATTTTCATAATTGAATGGAAAGTATATTAGTTTGCTAGGGCTGCAATTACAAATACCACTGACTGAGTGGCTTAAGCAACAGCAATTTATTTTCTCAAAGTTTTAGAGGCCAGAAGCTGAATATCAAGATGTCAGTAAGTTTAGTTTCTTCTGAGGCCTCTCTCATTAACTTGGAAATGGCCACCTTCTCACTGTGTCCTCAAGTGGTCTCTGTGTAGGTGCTTCCCTGGTGTGTCCTTTTGTGTCTAAATTTTCCCTTTTTATAAGGACACCAACCAGTCAGACTGAATTAGGGCCCACCCAAATGAGCTTATTTTAACCTAATCATCTCTTCTTTTAATTAATTTTTTTTCAGTTTTATTGAAATATGATTGAAAAATAAAATTTGTACTATTTAAGGTATACGATATAATGTTTTTTTAAAAGATTTATTTATTTATTTGACACAGAGAGAGAGATTACAAGTAGGCAGAGAGGCAGGCAGAGAGAGGGGAGGAAGCAGGCTCCCTGCTGAGCAGAGAGCCCGATGCGGGCCTCGATCCCAGGACCCTGAGATCATGACCTGAGCCGAAGGCAGAGGCTTTAACCCACTGAGCCACCCAGGTGCCCTACAATATAATGTTTTGATACATATTCACATTGTGAAATAATTACCACAATCAAACTAATTACCATATCCATCACTTCACACAGCTATTTTTTTTGTGTGTGGTGCAAACACTTGGGATTCTACTCTTTTAGTAAATTTCAAGTATATAATACATTATTATTAACTAAAGTCACCATACTATACAAAGAAGACATACAAATATCTGACAGGTACATGAAAAAATGCTTAATATCACTAATTATCAGGGAAATGCAAATCAGAACAATGAGATATCAGCTTGAGCCTGTTAGGATGGCTAAAATTATCATAAAGTGAAAAGATAAGTGTTGGTGAGGGGATGGAGAAAAGGGTGCCCTGGTGTACTACTATCAGTTGGCATGTAAATTAGTACAGCCGCTATGGCAAACAGCATGGTAGTTCTTTAAGAAATTAAAAGTGGAACTACCATATGACCCAGCAATCCCACTTCTGGGTAGATACCCAAAGGATATAAAATTGTTATCTCAAATATGTTCATTTCCATTTTCAATGCAACATTAGTCACAGTAGTCAGGATATGTAAATTACCTAAGTGTCTGTTAACAGATAAATAGACAAATAAAATGTGATATATATATACACATACATTTAACTAAATATTATTCAGCATGAGAAAGAAGGAAATCTTGCCATTTGTGATTTGAGAGCATTATGCTAAATGAAATAATGAGACAGAGAAGGACAAGTACTGCATGATATCACTTTCATGTGGAATCTGTCTTATATATATAATGAAGTATTACTGAACCTCAAAAAAGGAAATCTTGCCATTTGTGACAACACGAATGAACCTGAGGACATTACTCTTAATCAGCTCTTTAAAGGATAGATCTCCCAATATAGTCATATTCTGAAATACTGGGTATCAGAGATTCAATATGTGAATTTTGAGGAAAGACAATTCAGTCCATAACAGTAACAATAAAATTAATCATAATGATTAAAATCTAGATTGATATTTTATCTTCCCCCAAGGTTCTAAATCTGAGATCTGCACTTATTATTTTTGAAGACACAACTGGCAAATGTAGACATGTTAAAGATATAGCAACAGTAAGTTGAGACGAGGTAACCTGAAGGATCAAAAGATAATGGATAGGAAAATAACATTCTCACTGGGTAATAAAATGTCACATCATGTCAGTTAAAGCAGCACCTAAAATCATTTCCCATATCATCAATGGGAAAGACCATATTCACGCTTAGATTCTGATGTCTGAATCATTCAATTTCATGGATTCTGTTTTCATCCCTAGTGAATGATGTCCACGCTCTCTTCCTTAGCTGAAAGTCTTGCTAAACTAAATTGCTTTATATATGCACATATATATTTATAGCCTTTTGTGATTTATAACATACATCATATAAAATTGGCATGTGCAATACTGTTTAATCTTTTCAAAAATAATACAGCCCAAAAGAAATAAAAAATTATTAAGAGTTAAACTGCTGCTGTGTGATTTCAAATAATCGCATCTAAAGAGAAATTCTGGAAAATACATAATTACACAAGCAGAACTATCCACTAATTAATTGATAGTCTCAGATTTTAAGATAGATGGCAAGATATATAATAAAAAATGAATAGAAAAGTACATAGAAAAATAATTTCTAGACGACGAAATGTCAAAATAAATGTGACAAAAATGCTAATATTTTAAATGGGAAGAATTTAAATCTGTTCACATATGTATTAAAAAATACACATGCAGGGGCACGTGGATGGCTCAGCTGGTTAAGCATCTGACTCTTGATTTCAGCTCAGGTCATGATCTCAGAGTGGTGAGATCGAGCCCCGCATCAGGCTCCGTGCTCAGCACAGAGTCAGCTTGAGATTCTCTCTCTCCCTCTCCCTCTGCTCTCTCTCTCTCTCTCTCTCTCTCAAATAAATAAAAATCTTTAAAAAGTAATAAAAAACACACATGCATATATGTATATACACATACATGTACACATATAATTAAAGTTATCTACCTATCTGTCTTTATGATTGGATAGATTACTGCTCAATATAGTACTAAAAGGAAACATGATGCTTGTTTTGATTCTAATTCTTTAGGGGGAATATATTTAAAACTGGAGAGAGTAGAAAGAGTGCTAGAAATAGAAATAGAGTTACTTTTTAGTTTAGAGGAGTTCACACTTGTAAACTTAGACAAGGAAATAAACATCAACACCAAAATCAATACTAACAACAATAATAAATCTTACAAAAGTTATTATATATTTTTTGATGTCTCTGTTCACTTATCAAGCACAGTCAGTGAATTTGGTGTGCCTAAGTAGCTCTGCTCTGCTTAAATCACATTTTCTGGGAAGATGCAGAAGGAAGGAAAAAGATTTACCTGAAATAGAGTATGTCTGCAAAATCAAAAGTGTAGAGGACAACTGCTATGGAGAGTACTTAAAGGAAGTTGGAAAAGTTGTGAAGTCAGCCTAAATCAGTATCAAAGTTTGAATCCAGATCTAAGAATTCATAGGCCAAGAGATCAGAATAAAGAAAAAGTAGTACTGGCCAAATGGGTATGGTGAAAAGAAAGGGATCCTTGAATAGACAATATATATATTTTAAATTTTTACATTCAGAAACTCATAAATTGGTACATAGGAAACACTTAATAGACATTTAAAAAATGAATGATGAATACTTACGTCACGTGTGTGAAAGTTCTTAATGACCTATCTGAAGATAACCACTGAATTAGAATCCAGTGCTCTTTCAATTACCTTAGGTAAAGGGATTTTTCAAGTCTGTTCAGAGCTAGTTAAGGTCCAATTTTTTGTTTGGGAAAAAGTAAGGGGGGCGGGGCAGCAGAAGACTGGATAAGCAAACCTTACACCAAAAGGGAGCACGTATGAATTTCAGAAACACTATATGGATAAGATTGATTTTCATATTTGGACAAACATCAGAAAACATTTTCAGCTAGTGGTTTGTGAGAATATAGAAACTTAGAGCCAGAATTTTTCTTAACAACTCATGCTGATCCAAACTCGTAAGGCAGATCAAGGAAAGATTCTACAAATGCCAATTCTTGATTTAACAAAGCATTTGAGGCTCATGTGTAAAATTAGAGGTGATGACCTGAACCAGGACTTGGCAAAGTATGCCTCTGGGCCAAATTCCGTCCATAGCCTGCTTTTGTAGAACTTGTGAGCTGTGAGTGATTTGTTATATCTTTAAAGAGTTGTTTAAAAAAATATATGAAAGAGACCATATGTGGCCCACTAAGTCTAAAATATTTACTATCTGGCCCTTTACAGAAAAGGTTTGCTGACCTCTGACCTAAATTATTTCTAAAGTTCCTTCCAACTCTTATAAGCTAAGTTCTTAAGGCATACTTTCCTTGAAATTATTTCAGTGTTGCCAGATTTAACAAATAAAATGCAGGACATCCATTCAAATTTGAATTTCAGATAAATAACCAATTATTTTTTTAGAATAGTATGCCCTATGAAATATTTGAGACATACTTATACAAAAAAGTTATTCATTATTTTCTGAAATTTAAACTTTACTGGCAATCTTGTATTTTATTTGGAAACCCTATGATTGCAGATATATGTGAATTCTTTGGTAAAATTTTATACTTGGAACATGTTGAGCCATTTGTCCAAAGGGTGTTGACATACAAATCACCTAAACTTAGGTCTAAAGGGTATGTTTATTGAAAAGTCAAAGGCCTTTGTCTTTGGACCCATGTAATGTATGCTTTTATAAATGCACTGGATAAAGATCAACTTATGCGTATATAAACCACATGATGGGGGCAGAAATCTATAGAGACAGCAAAGATCACTTTAAACTTAAGATACTCTAATCAGTTTAACAATTGATAGTGACAAACAAGAAATGATCATAGAGAGAAGGACTTAATTAATATGGTATATCTGGGCCTGGAGGACATTATTTTCTTCCCTTAAATGAGGATGACTTATGCTATTTACTCAATCACAACTATGCAGACAAGAATTATTTTTGTGAAATGTGCTGTGCAGAATGTTTGCATTGGAGAGGAGTACCTTCTGAAATTTGAAAATGTCATATAATTTTAGAAGGGTAAATAAGAGCAAAACTAACTAGACTCTAAAGATAGATGAAAATATGCTCACTAGACAGGATTGCAAATATGCAATTTCAAAACGATGTGAATAGTGATGTGGAACAGGACAGATCAGAATAGAAAATGGATCAGCATATGTGTAAGACCAGATAAGTATATTTGTAAATTAATGTAAGTGATCATATTTATTGAATGTGATGGAAACCTATATATGAAGAGAATAAACAGAGTTTATCTAAGAGTCACAATTACCACCAAAGTTTCTGACTTTGAGTGAAAAAGCAAAAGCATAACACTCTAATCCAAAGACTTATGGAGCACTGATGTGGGCTATTAATGCTTTAAAATATATAAATAGTGAAACATTAGAGGGCATTTCAAATGATCTAAATGTAAATTAACCTGATATATGTGGATTACATATATTTTAATAGTACAAATGGGTTTGAAATGAAGGGAACATTGCTTTACAATAGGGAACAATTTTACACAGATATGCTTTGGGCTTTTGAACATATGTTCAAACATCTGAACAATGGTATGGTTGATTTCACAAACCCTAATTGTGTCCAGAGTCAGCCATTCATCATTTTTAGCAATTTTCAATGTTGGCTATTTTCAAGTGATTGCACAGTAATCTTTTTGGATATTCACACATAATGCCTTTTTATCACCTCTACAAAAAGTGAATTATAAGTCAATTTAACATGGTAATGTGTATAGTTCTCAAGTTTCTATTTTGTAAGGAAACAGAAAAATATATAAACTCATTTTGTAAGAAAGAAAACTCGCACTGAAAAAACACTACTGGATCTTTTGCCTTCTTTTCCTTTTGTTTTCATTCTTTGCATTTCCCAAAACATTAACTATGTACAGGTTCTTTCCAGAACAGGATTTTGAGTGCGTATACTATTTTGAGTAAAGGAACTAATTTTAAGTGGCTCTTTTGCACTTTATCCCAAGAAAATGTCAGATATATTGCATAGAGGAATCCACAGTAGATAGGGCTTTTTGATTTCCTCTTAATCAAGGTGTTAGAAATTTGTGAAAAAGTGAAAAGCATTGTTACTAAAAAGCTCAGATGACAGAAAACTTTAGTAGTTATTTTGTGGTGTCATTAAAGTGCATCTAGCTATAGCCACCATTTTCCATCTTTTTTTTTACATTAGTACAAAGAAATATAATTACATAGCTCTGCATGAAAGCACACATGCCAGAGGACATACTTCCAGATACTCTGGCTTATGCATACACCAAATACATACTAGTATTTACATAAATGAAAAATATGTTAAGTAAATATGATAAAATATCATAGAAAATCATAAACATACCACGAAAAGATGTGTTTGGATATGATACTCAGACCATCTAATAAACATAATTGCCAAACAGAATTGTAGAATGAGGTATATGTGGTTACAGCATATCTATGGGATTCACATTCATGTAAAGGAATTCAGTATTTGAATAATGAAAGAGTATTAGTAACAAAGTTAACTAGTAAGACTTTAACTCTGGAGTAATGTTCCATTTGATATACATGTGATAAATGTGTATAGTTATGCCAATAAAATAGAAATAAAAAGTAAAATTTCTCAAAAATTTTTAGAAAATTTACATAATGATTTCAGACTTCCATTATCTTCAAAAGATTGCAAGTCATTTCATTTTCTTTCTTCTGAATTCAACTACAGAAAGCTCTAGAGAATAATCTTCAGTGGTTTATGATATTCTAATTGAGCTCAAAATTTAGTTCAGTCACTTAAATCTTTTAAGAGTAAAAAATATTTATGAAATATTTATGAAAATTAAGGTTATTTTCTTTCTTTTTTTTCTTTTTCAAATTAGTTAAGATATAATGTAATATTAGTTTTGGGTATGGAATTTAGTGATTCACCACTTACATACAACTCCCACTGCTCATCACAAAGTGCCCCCCTCAATACCCATCACCCTAAGGGTTATTTTCAATTTTTTTTCAGGACAGGAATTATTCTATGTTCAAAGGTTTAAAGATAGACCAAAAATATTTTGTCTAGCTCTTGTGTTGCTATGTTTAAAATCTTATGATAGCCATAAGGAAGAATCCTAGGAAATACTTGTTAGTTTTATTTCAAGCATATTTGTAAATACTGTAGTCTAAATGTTTTAGACTTTATCTACAAAAGGAGAGAAGAATAAATGTAAGTGTTATGAGGAGTTCTTCAACAAACCAAAGTTAGGAGCGCTGCCTGAATATTCAGGGCCCAGATTGAAATGAATATAAAAATCTGAAAAGTGTTCAAATTCAGAACTAGCTGGGTTGGTAAAATGTCAGGGATTGAGTCTTTAATTTGTTATAAAGGGAATAAATTTTTGTATTTTTTCCCCTTTTTTCCCTAAATACCATGATATTTACCTAATATGCCTAAATAGCTTAATGGTTATTTAGTTATTTAAAAAATAGCTCTCTTTAAATTTAACAACAAAAATCTGATTTCCTTCTATATTCCATGTACCATGCTAAATGCCTGAGTAAGAAAGACAAAAACAAAAACAAAAACAATCACTTTCCTCAATATTTCACCCTCTAGGATGAACAGAAAGTATACCATGAAAATAAAAGACAGTAAATACAAGAAAGAAAGGCACACAATACTATGGGAAAGTAGAAGGAGAAGCTGTTTGGGATGTGATGAAAAAGAAATAACATTTGATCCAAGTCTTTAAGGAAGAAAAGTAGTTAACCAGGTTAGCAATTTGTATTCCACATACAAAGAACATCAGAGGGAATGGGATGTGACATGAGAGAGGACATGGAAGTTGAAGAACTACAGGGACCTTAGTTCTACAGACTAAGACTTAGACTACAGACTAAGACTCTTAGGCTACAACTACAGGTAGCTGAAGAACTACAAGGACCTTAGTATAATTGGATTATAGTTAAGATGGCAGGAAGGTGGAGAAAAACAACAACAACAACAACAACACAGATAAATAAGTAGGTATCAGACCATGAGGGGCAACGTGTGTCAGGTAAAGAAATGTATCCAGAAGAAGAATCAAGCATCGACCTTTTGGAAAAGAAGTCTGTAATAGAGCCAGATAAGTGAAACACCTAGGTGTTGATGAGAAAATCTCAGGAAATCATATGCAAAACAGAACAAAAAACCAAAACCACATTCTCTCACTCTGTGAAAGAAACAGTCTCTTAAATAAAATTAAAAAAATAAGTGAGAATATAGACTTCAAGATATACTCTACAACTACAAACAACTTCCCTGCTCTCAAAGCTTATTGTTTTTAGGAAATCATTCTGTTTGGGAATGATGTCAAAGGAAAGACAAAAGAAAACAACTTCAAAAGAAAAGAAAAGGAAAGAAAAGAAAAAACAAATAAACAAACAAACAGCTTTAGAATTCCTAGACTAGAAAAGGCTAGAATATTTCATTATTGGACCTAAGAGGGCATAAAGAGAGAGAGTGCCTGGTGTGAAACTCTTGCTGTCAAATTTTGGCTGCCTTGCTTTCCCCACCTGTGTTGATCTCAAACATCCTTCCTTAATAAAATCCTGCTTTATAATCTCTGTCTAGGATTCTGCTCCTTGGAGGAATTCATCCTGTAACAACTGGGGAGCAAAGTAAGAAAAGAGCCTGACTATCGAGCTTTTCTGGCAAAGTAAAGAGACATCCTGATGCTGAAGCAGTTTCATAGGCTTTCCCTAAGTACAAAGTCCACAGCAATGGCTAAGCAGAACTCAAGTGTCTCATGGGAGAGACTCATCTAGGTGTCAATGAATTTTAGAGCTAAAAGGTGCTCTCAAATTGATTCTAATGCTGCCACTTCAAAAACAGAGAAACTGCCAGTCAAAAGAGTCATGATTTCCCTAATGCTACAGAACTAATTAAGGGATGGGCTGTGACTCAATTCCACTTCTTTGATTACCAAGCCACTGCCTTTTTCAGTAAACCTATGCTTCTCAAATGGATGTGTTCCTGGGAATCTGCATCAGCATGTCAGATTTGCTTGCAGCCAAGGGAGAAACATGAAAGTTCCTGAAGAATGATTTCACTTACTCTTTGTATCACAATGCATATGTTGCAAAATGTAAAGAGCATTTGACTTTCAAGATTAAAGAGACAAAAGACTCTCAAGATCTTCGTAAATCAGCTTTGTCTTATTTAATCCTTTTGGATAGAGTTTAATCTCTTCTGCCACTAGGGATAAACCAGTATAAAAGTTTGAAAAGAACTAACTGCAGGAAGAAATACCATCATTCCTAGATATTGGATTATTTTCCATCTTTCTGATAATATAACAGCATTTATATGAGGACTTTTCATTTTCTTGAATTTCTTATGAAAGTCTCTAAACTGCAGACAATGGGTAATAATTACCATCCCTTTAAAGAGCGGTATTAAACATATATAGGTGGTACATGCTAGGAGAAGGTCAACTGGTCCAGCTACGATCACCTCTAAAATCTATGAGAGAAAGCTAGAGATTTATTAGAGAGATTTTTCAGAAGGACTTAAGAGGAGAATGCAAGGTGACATTTATTGCCCCCAGTCCAAACCAAGTAAAGAAGTCTCAAAAAGTATCACTTGAGAATTGTGGATCACTAAATGCATGCTAGCAGAGCTGAAGCAATTTATAGAACCCCTTTTGTTGCTATCCGTGCAGAGTTCTTAGGAAAATGTAGTATGTGTTCCTAGAGTTTGGAGGTGGGGGATGGAGACTGAAGCTTGCCTTTTGCTGGGAAAACCTAAAAGGCAGTCAGCAAGCTGGAACAATCTGCAAAGTTAGTGAGGAGAAAAAGGATTCACCCTGGGCTTCCAGGTACTTATACTAGTTGGCAGGACAGTAGATGCTTGAGATTTTCTGAGATCTAAGTGATGATAAGGAAGGTGGTAGATAAATAGGCTCAAGTCATCTAGAGATAACCTTTTCCAAAAAGATATCTACTGTATCAGGTAAGCCAACCCAAAAGGATAGAAATGTATTTCCCAGATAACTGCAAAAGGGAATTTGCAAGAGATCAGATAAGAGTGCCCAACCCGCCGCAGAGAAATGTGCTGTAGGGAATCACCAACAAACCACAGATGTACCTGCGATGTCAGAATGCACCTGCTGCCAGGACAGAATTATAATTAGCATCTACTAAGGATTAAGACTCTTGGTGCTCTTCCTGATCCCTTCTACCCCAATCTGACCCAGAAGACTCTAGTTTTAGAAAGGAGGGAGGGGACAGCTTCAAATTGGGTTTGGAAATGAAAGTGGATTACTTAGTTAAATTAGATCAGACTTTTTCACACCTGCAAGTGACTGCAAAGCTTTAGGATATATCTGGATTGTCTCAAAATAAGGGGAAGAAAAATCTGGTAGAAAATATCTTAAAAGTTGGTGCTGGAAGAAATTAAATTATTTCTGGGTGTAAACCTACAAGTCAGGTCATTTAATAAACTAAATTCATTACTATGACAATGTACATGGCATTGTCTCAATGCACATATCCTGTTTTTTTTTTTTTTTTTTTTTTAAGATTTTATTTATTTATTTGACACAGAGAGAGAGAAATCACAAGTAGGCAGAGAGGCAGGCAGAGAGAGGGGGAGGAAGCAGGCTTCCTGCCGAGCAGAGAGCCCGATGCGGGCCTTGATCCCAGGACCCTGAGATCATGACCTGAGCCGAAGGCAGAGGCTTTAACCCACTGAGCCACCCAGGCGCCCTCCTGTTTTTTTTTTTAAGGAAGATTTAAAAATAGTAATGTATGGTGGCTAAAAAATAATTTTGGGTATTGAACACAGCTTGGTTTGAGCTCTTTTTTGATCACTGTAATGTGCAGGCAAATTACTTTTTTTGTACCTCAGTTTCTTCGTCTGTAAGACAGGGATATTAACAGATGTAGTTTCACATTTTATGGTCTATTCCCAGCCCACCAAAATTCTTCCTTCTTGGGCAGCTGCTTTATGATTTCCTTCAGCAGCCAGACTGGCAACATACTTTTGCCCAGTGTGACTGGATTAGGGATGGTCACTTTGGTCATGTGTCTTTTACCTAGGTTCCATTCAAGAAAGATTTGGTCTCTCCATGGGGGAACGATTCTACAATGTGCATTCAAAAGCCACTGTCAGCTAAGAGATGGTGAGAAGAATAAAACATGACTCCATCACGGGAACTACATACAGTGCTCTTATTCTTAGTTCTAGTTCCTTTCTGGGAACACCTCTACATTCCTATTCTGGGGCTTTATGAAATGCCATCTTTATATTTTCATAATCAGTTTTCTATCTTTGCTTATGTTTACTTAGACCAAATAGGAAGGTTACTTTTAAGAATTTGGATTCAAATCTCAATTCCAAAACTTACTGTCTGAGTAACCACAGACAAATTACTTAAATACTCTGTGTCTATTTTCTCTGAATTATGGGGATAGAATAGTATTTACTTCAAAATAATACTCATTCATGAGGAATAAATGAGTCATTAGAGGCTAAGATTAAAAACAATGCCTAACGGGAGGAGGAATTAAGATGGTGGAGTAGTAGGAGGACCCTGAGCTTACCCATCCCTTGAACACAGCTAGATCAACATCCAATCATTTTTGAAGAACTAGGAAATTGATCTGAGGATTAAGAAAATATGTACAATTAGAAGGAGAGAACATGGCAGATACAAGGTCTGGAGACCTGAACTGGGGGAGAGAAAAGCTGTGGTGCTGCTAAGAGGGGATGCCCTTTTCACAGAGAGAAGTCAGGGAGAGAGGAAGAAAGTTGGGGAGAAAGCAGCACATAGGGTTTGCACAGGACACTGAGGTGTGGGGATCCCCTGGGTTGCACTGGGAAAGAAAACACCCCTTCCTGGAGTACATTTGGAAGACAGTATTTTGGCTCTTCAAGAACAAAAGGCCTGTTAGGCACTACTGAATGGCCATTGAACAACCAGGGACAGAGGCACACTCAGAAGGCAGATAACCTGGTCACAGGTTTTTGCTGTGCTTCATCATAGGCTCCAGGCACCTATGCAGGCCTGTGACTGCTTTTCTGGGACAGAATGGTGCCAGGTGCAGCACTGTGAGGCTCTCCAGCAGGGGAAGAGAGTGGGTCTGTGCCTCGCCCGGTCCTTTAAGATTTGGAGTTTTGAATCCCAGCTGCTGGCCAGAGATAAAACACAGGAGAAGGTAGCACTAGGTGGGGCAACAGCCAGGCACAGACAGGTTGAGGGCAGGGATCTGATGAAAGCCTGGGACCCAGGAGGGGAAACTGTTTGCTTTTCTGTGTGGGCCTCCTGAACACCGGTGGCTTCCAGTTCCACTCCCCAGGGACAAGAGGGTGGGGTGATGTCGTCTTACACCCCCTGACCACCAGCACGGTCGGACTTCAGAAACACAGAACCTCCAATGGAGGCTGGAGTGGCCTACCCCTAAGCCCGGTAAGGACATCTTTACTAGGGCAGGTCTGACTATGAGCCAGCATAGTGGGATGCTCCCTCAGAAGACCAACACAGGCCCCAGCATCAAGTCTACTGATCATAGAGTGCTCCAAAGTGTCAGCTTCAGTTCTGGTGGAAATAGGACCAGGCTTTCCTTCCCCCCGCTCCATTTTGTTTGTTTGTTTGTTTTGTTTTGTTTTTTAATTTGGTTTAATTTTTAATTTAATTAATTTACTTTTTCTTTGGAATCAGGCTTATAGTTTTTTTGTTTGTTTCCTTTTCTCATTTTTTAGATCAGTTTTTTTTTTCTTTTTTCCTTCTTTCTTTTTCTTTGGAATCAGGTTTATAGTTTTTTGTATGTCTGTCTGTTTGCTTTTTTGTTCCTGTTCCTTTTCTCTTTTCTTATATTAGCCTTTCCTGCATCCCTCCCTCCCTTCCTTCATTTCTTCTTTTTAGCAGGCTTATCTTAAAAAACAAATCAAAACACACCTATTTACCTAGTTAAAGGTCCAAACATTCCCCACTGCAAGCAAGGAGGAACTTTGCAGAGGACTGGCCTGTGCAAAAGGACAGTCAAAACACAACAGCAAAGTGCACACAGCATACACTGGAAACACATCCTGAAGCCCTAGGAGCTGGATAGTGTAAGACTACTTCTTAATATAGTATTACTCTCAGGACCAGGAAATATAACAAGCTTTCATAGCATGCAAAAGACAGAAACCTAGATATAATGACAAGACAGAGGAATTCTCCCCAAAAGAAAGATTAATAATAAGTCACAGCTAGGGATTTGCTCAAAACAGATATAAACAATATATGTGAACAAGAATTTAGGACAACAGTCATAAGAATCTTAGCTGGGCTGGAAAGAAGCATAGAAAACAACTGAGAAACCCTGGCTGCAGAGATACAAGACCTAAAAACTAATCAGGCCAAAATAAAAATGCTATAAATGAGATGCAAAACCAAGTGGAGGTAATCACAACGAGGATGGGAGAAGCAGAGGTTTGAAAAGGTGGTAGAGAAGATAAAGTTATGGAAAATAATGAAGCTGAGGAGGGAAAGAAAACTATCAGATCATTAATACAGACTTAGGGAACTCAGCAATTCCACAAAGCTCTAAAATATCTGTATCATAGGAGTCCCAGAAGAAGAAGAGCAGGAGAAAGGGGTGGAAGGTCTATTTGAACAAATTGCAGCCAAGAAACTTCCCCAATCTGGGGAAGGAAACATGCATTCAAGGGTAGGAGGCACAGAGAACTCTCTCAAAATCAACAAAAACAGGTCAACACCAAGACATATCATAGTGAAACTTGTAAAAAAAGCCCAAAGAAGATAAAGAAAGAATTCTGAAAGGAGCGAAGGACAAAAGGTCCTTAACCTACAAGGGTAGACACATAGTGATAGCAGCAGATTAGTCCACAGAAACTTGACAGGTCAGAAGAAAGTGGCATGATATATTCAATGTGCTAAATCAGAAAAATATGCAATTAAGAATACTATATCCAGCAAGGCTATTATTTAGGACAGAAGACATAAAGAGTTTCCAAGAGAAGCAAAAACTAAAGGAATTTTGTACAGTAAACCAGCTTTGCAAAAAATATTAAAGTGTATGCTTTGAGTGGGAAAGAGAGACCAAAAAAGCAACAAAGATGAGAAAGGAACAGAGACAATCTATAGGAATAGCGACTTTACAGGTAATACAATGGCACTAAATTCATATCTATCAATAATTACTCTGAATATAAATGGACTCACTGCTCTGAAAAGAAGACACAGGGTATCAGAATGGATTAAAAAAACCCAAGACTCATCAATAGGCTGCTTACAAAAGACTCATTTTAGACCCCAAAACACCTCCAGATTGAAAGTGAAAGGGTGGAGAACCATCTATCATGCTAATGGATGTCAAAAGAAAGCTGGAGTATCTATACTTAGATACACTAGATTGTAAGCCAAAGACTGTAATAAGAGATAAAGAAGGGAACTATATCATAATAAAGGGATCTATCCAACAAGAAGATCTAACAATTATAAATATTTATGCCCTCAATTTGGGAGCACCCAAATATATAACAATCTTAAAGAAACTCATGGATAATAATACAGTAATAGTAGGGGACTTTAACACTCCACTTACAGCAGTGGAAAGATCATCTAAGCAGAAGATCAACAAGGAAGCAATGGCTTGGAATGGCATTCTGGACCAGTTGGACTTAACAAATATATTTAAAGCATTTCATCCTAAAGTAGCTGAATAAACACTCTTTTCTAGTACACATGGAACATTTTCCAGAATAGAGCACATACTGGGTCACAAAACAGGCCTCAACCAATACAAAAAGATTGATATCATACCATGCATATTTTGAGACCATAATACTATGAAACTTGAAGTCAACCAGAAGTAAAAATCTGTAAAGACCATAAATACATGGAGATTAAAGAACACCCTACTAAAGAATGAATGGGTTAACCAGGAAAGTAAAGAAGAAATAAAAAAAAAAAATTCACAGCGGCACCTGGGTGGCTCAGTGGGTTAAAGCCTCTGCCTTCAGCTCAGGTCATGATCTCAGGGTCCTGGGATCGAGCCCCGCATTGGGCTCTCTGCTCAGTGGGGAGCCTACTTCCTCCTCTCTCCCTGCCTGGCTCTCTGCCTACTTGTGATCTGCTCTCTCTGTCAAATAAATAAATAAAATCTTTAAAAAAAATTCACAGAAGCAAATTAAAATGAAAACATGAAAGTCCAAAACCTTTGGGACACAACAAAAGTGGTCCTAAGAGGGAAGTATATAGAAATACAGGCCTTCCTCAAGAAGCAAGAAAAGTCTCTAATACAGAAACTAACATTCTACCTAAAGGAGTTGGAAAAAGAACAGCTGCCTAAAACAAGCAGAAGGGAAATAATTAAGATTAGATCAGAAGTAAATGATATAGAAAAACAAAAAACAAAAACAAACAAACAAAACAACCCAGCAGAATAAATCATCAAAACTAGGAGCTGGTTCTTGGAAAGAATTAACAAAATTGATAACCCCCTACCCAGACTTATCAAAAAGAAAAGAGGAAGGGCCCAAATAAATAAAATCACAAAAGAAAGAGGAGCATTCAAAACCAACACTCCAAATACACAAACGATTATAAGAGAATATTATGAACAATTATATGCCAACAAATTAAGGAATCTGGAAGAAATGGAAAAATTCCTAGATACATATAAACTACCAAAACTGAAATAAGAAGAAATAGAAGACTTGAACAGACCTATAACCAGAAAAGAAACTGAATCAGTAATCAAAAATCTCCAACAAATAAGAGTCCAGGGCCAATGGCTTCCCAGGGGCATTCTATCAAACATTTAGAGAAGAATTAATACCTTTATTTCTGAAGCTGTTCCCAAAATAGAAATGGAATCAAAACTTCGTTCTAGGAGGCCAGCCCTACCTTGATCCCAAAACCAGACAAAGACCCCACTAAAAAGGAGAAATAGAAACGAATATCCCTGATGAACATGGAAGCAAAAATTCTTTTTTTTTTTTTTTAGATCTTATTTATTTATTTGACGGGGGAGGGAGATCACAAGTAGGCTGAGAGGCAGGCAGAGAGAGAGGAGGAAGCAGGCTCCCTGCTGAGCAGGGAGCTCGATGCAGTCCCCGATCCCAGGACCCTGAGATCATGACCTGAGCTGAAGGTAGAAGCTTTAACCCACTGAGCCACCCAGGCAGCTGGATGTAAAAATTCTCAACAACATACTAGCTAATTGAATCCAATAGTACATTAAAAGGATTATTCACCATGATCAAGTGGGATTTACTCCTGTGCTACAGGGTGGTTCCATATCTACAAATCAATCAACATGATATACCACATTAATAAAAGAAAGGATAAGAACCATTTTATCCTCTCAGTAGCTGCAGAAAAAACATTTGACAAAATACAGCATCCTTTCTTGATAAAAACCCTCAAAAATCAGGTATTGAAGGAACATACCTCAACATCATGTATATGAAAGACCCATAGCTAATATCATCCTCAATGGGGAAAAACTGAGTTTTTCCCCAAAGGTCAGGAACATGATAGGGATGTCCACCCCCACCACTGTTATTCAATATAGTACTGGAGGTGCTAGCCTCAGCAATGAGACAACAAAAAGAAATAAAAGTCATCCAAATCAGCAAGGAAAAAATTAAACTTACACTCTTTGCAGACAACATGATACTCTATGTAGAAAACCCAGAAGACTCCATCAAAAACCTGCTAGAACTGATACGTGAGTTCAGCAAAGTCGCAGGATATAAATTCAATGTACAGAAATCTGTTGCATTTCTGTACACCAATAATGAAGCAGCAGAAAGAGAAATCCATGAGTTGATCCCATATACAACTGTACCAAAACCCATAAGATAAGTAGGAATACCCTAACCAAAGAAGTAAAATATCTGTAATCTGAAAACTATAGAACACTTATGAAAGAAACTGAAGAAGACCCCCCCCCATATGGAAAAACATTCCATGCTCTACTACTCAGCCATTAAAAACAAAAAAATGAAATGTTGACATTTGCAACAATATGTATGCCATTTGCAACTAAAGGGTATCATGCTAAGTGAAATAAGTCAATCATAAAAACAACTATCGTATGATCTCACTTCATATGTGGAATTTAAGAAACAAAACAGAGAGGATCACAGGGGAAAGGGGGGAAAAATAAAGCAATATAAAATCAGAGAGCGAAACAAACCATAAGAGACTCTTAATCATAGGAAACAAACTGAGGGTTGCTGAAGGGGATATGGGTGGGGGGATGGGGAAACTGGGTGATGGACATTAAGGAGAGCACGTGATGTAATGAGCAGTGGGTGTTATATAAGACCGATGAATCACTGAACTCACTTCTGAAATTAATAATACACTATATGTTAATTAATTGAATTTAAATTTAAAAAAAAAAGAAAAACATTCCATGCTCATGGGTCAAAAAAACAAATATTGTTAAAATGTCTATGCTACCCAAAACAATCTATACTTGAAATGAAATCCCAATTAAAATAACACCAGCATTTCTCACAGAACTACAACACACAATCCTAAAATTTGTACAGAACCAGAAAAGTCCCCAAATAGACAAAGTAATGTTGAAAAAGAAAAGCAAAATGGAAGGCCTCTCAATCCCAGACTTCAAAGCTGTAATCATCAAGAGAGTTTCATACTGGCACCAAAAAGACATATAGATCAATAGAATAGAACAGAAAACCCAGAAATGGACCCACAACTATATGGTCAAGTAATCTACGACAAAGGAGGAAAGAATATCCAATGTAAAAAAGACAATCTCTTCAACAAATGGTGTGGAGAAAATGGAACAGTCACATGCAGAAAAATGAAACTGGACCACTTTCCTACACCATACACAAAAATAAATTCAAAATGGATGAAAGACCTAAATGTGACAGGAAGCCATCAGAATCCTAGAGGAGAACACAGGCAACAACCTCTTTGACCTTGGCCAGAGCAACTTCTGATTAGATGTGTCTCCAGAGGCAAGGAAATCAAAAGCAAAAATGAATTACTGGGACCTCCTCAAGATAAAAATCTTCTGCACAGCCAAGGAAACAATCAACAATACTAATAGGCAACCTTTGAAATGGGAGAAGATATTTGCAAATGACATCCTGGATAGAGGGCTTCTATTCAGAATCTATAAAGAACTCATCAAAATTAACAACCAAAAAATAAATAATCCAGTTAAGAAATAGGAAGAAGACATGAAAAGACATTTTTCCAAAGAAGACACACAAATGGCTAAGACACATGAAAAAATGTTCAACATCACTCATTTTCAGGGAAATACAAAGCAAAACCACAATGAGTTACCATCTTAAACTTGTCAGAATGGTTAAAATCAACAACTCAGAAAACAGATGTTGGCAAGTATGCAGAGAAAGAGGAAACTTTTGCACTGATGGTGGTAATGCAAACTGGTGCAGCCACACTCTGGACAAAAGTATGGAGGTTCCCCAAAACATTAAAAATAGGGGGTGCCTGGGTGGCTCAATCGGTTAACCTTTTGAGTTTTGATTTTGGCTCAGGTCATCTCAGGGTCATGAGATTAAGCCAGGGAGTCTGCTTCTTTCCCTCTCCCTCTGCCCTTCTCCCTGCTCTCTCTGTATTTAAAAATAAATAATCTTTTAAAAAAAAGTTAAAAATAGACCTACCTTATGACCCAGCAATTGCACTATTAGCTATTTATCCAAAGGATACAAAAATGCTGATTTGAAGGAGCATATGTACCCCAATGTTGACTGAAGCACTACGCTGAAAGCCCAGATGTCCACTGACTGATGAATGGATAAAGAAAATGTGGTACGTATACACAATGGGAATATTACTCAGTCATCAAAAAGAATGAAATCCTTCTATTTGCAACAATGTGGATAGAACTAGAGTGTATTACGTTAAGCAAAACAAGTCGGTCACAGAAAGACAAATATCATATGATTTCACACCTATGTGGAATTAGGAAACAAAACAGAAGAACACAGGGGAAGGGAAGAAAAAAACAAAAGAAGATAAAAACAGAGAGGGAGACAAGAGTCTTGACTATAGAGAACAGAGGTTTGTGAGGGGATGGGCTAAATAGGTGATGGGCATTAAGGAGGGCAGTTGTTGGGATGAACACTGGGTGTTACATGTAAGTGATGAATCACTACTTTATTCCTGAAACCAATAATACACTATATGTTAACTAACTTGAGTTTAAAAAAAAAAAAAAAGAATGCCTAACATATACTAAGCACTGGTAAATGTTAGCTATTATTTATTGAGTGGATTTCTATAACTGAGAGATGAAAATAACTTTGACTAATATTGTCTGACTTACAGGGCTGGCATAAGGACTGAAAGAGAAAATGGATGAAAATAGCTTAGCATGGTTTGTACCAACTGTGAAATGGTAATTAGTAGCTGTTACTGTCTGTTGCTTTCTTATTTCTTAGTTACTACTCCTGATATTAATCTACAGAAACACTAAGATTATACAAAGCATCCATTCTTCATTTTAATCCACAAGCAGTGAATGGAACTGCAGGCAAAGGGTGTCATACATATGTGTGAGGATTGGTTTCAATTTCCTTATCTCTATCCATATGTATTCACATCCATATCCAAGATCCTAAGACAGAGAATAAAGAGACATCTACAGAGACACCTTAACAAAATAGATTAAATCAATTGAAATTGATTTAGTATCCCAAGGACAGACAGTTCAAAGAATAAATTCTTTTGCTCACTCAGATGGTTCTCAGTTTCATTAATAAAATTGTGTTTATGAGTAAGGACATCATGTTGCCCCTTAAATACAAGTTCTATTAATTTTTTCCTGTGAAAGACACATCACATGTAGGAGAAAATAGTTGCCTGAATATCAATTTCCCAGAGGCCGCATAATTTATTCTTAATTAGCTCTGGTCATTATAATCCTTTGTTTTGCCATTGTATAAATAACATTTGAGGGCAGGTTAACACTAGGCTTTGTTTTTTTGTGTGTGTTTTTTTTAAGATTTTATTTCTTTATTTGACAGAGAGAGAGAGAGAGATCACAAGTAGGCAGAGAGGCAGGCAGAGAGAGAGGAGGAAGCAGGCTCCCCGCTGAGCAGGGAGCCCAATGCGGGCCTCGATCCCAGGACCCTGAGATCATGACCTGAGCTGAAGGCAGAGGCTTTAACCCACTGAGCCACCCAGGCGCCCTAGGCTTTGTTTTTACTGTTATTCTATTCTCATATCATCCAAGTTTACATTTCTGAATTCTAGAGGTTTCTTCTAGTTAACTAAAAAAACAGAATTTTCTTTCAAATCTTCATAAATCTTACTATTTCACTGTAAAAGTATGATACAAAAGTATTAGTGTAGCTTCTTTTACCATTATATAAAATGTTACAATGACAATAAGAGAATTCAACTAACCCTATTAATTTAATTATTAGAAAATATATTCTTATCTGGAAAATATTAATGTTTTCTTTGAAACATTAGGTATGGACTATAGCAACCAAGGAAAAAAATACTCATTATATTTATCATCTGATCAAAAAACTTCACTAAATTTCTTGAGAGCAGAAGCAATGGGTCCATTACAAATTTGAATATATAGATGAATGAAATGAGTGGAACTGTTTTTTTCTTCATTAATTTGTTTAGCCTCATCTTTAATCTAAAAAAATTATTGGTACTTACAGTTTTCCCTCAAAAAATAACCGGTAAAAAGTCATTCTTACATATTCATTTTCATGGTAACATAATATTCTCTTTGTCTGGAACATTCTCCTGCTATTAAGAACACTGGTGCTTTCTCAGTTTTTAGTTTTGGAATTAATGATATATCTTCATAATAGATTTCTAAATATGTCTTATTCGGCTACTACTGTTTTTCCTATTATAGCACTCTATTTAAGAATCTGTATACCAGTTTGGATTATATATTTGAGTGTTTACTTTTTTATTTGCTTATACTTCTTGTAAATGACAAAAGGCAGAGATTATGACCGTCTTATTCACCAATGTATGAGCAGCACTGGAGGCTGTGCTCGGCACATAGTAAGTATGCAAAGAATCTGTGGTAGAAATATAAATGAATGACTTCATCTAACTTAATTTATAAGTGAATTAATACATTACTATAAGAATGAGGATTTCCATAGAATATTAATAACCCATTTTTTTGTGTGAAAGGCCTTGTTTAATACACAAGTATAATATGCATGTCTGACATATGGCCAAAGGTCAAGACTGGTTATATAAATCTGGCAACTATCAATGTATAGATAGCATTTCAGGCTTCAGGATTCTGTTGTATCATCTCATCTAATAGTAGACAGATAATGTAGGCACAGATAAGTAAAAGAAGAGAGATCTAAATGACTTTTCTAGTGGTTGTTAAATACATGACTATTTGGTGCTTGCTATTTTAACAAATAAAGGGTATAATTCAGTCTTTTGCCTGAGACTTTTTATAACTTCAGCTGCTTCCATCATCTCACATTCTATTCTAATCAAACTTTTCAGTAGAAAAGTCTCTTCATGTTCTCCCCATCTCGGTACTCAGTTCTCAGCAACACAATCACAATTGTTACAGCATTTTCCTTTAATCTTGTGAAACTGTGTGGTCCAATATGGTATCCACCAGACAAATGGCTATTGAGATAATGCTTGAAATGTGCCTAGGTCAAATTAATGTGCTGTAAGTGTAAATTACACATCAGATGTCAATGACTTAATTTGAAAAAGAGAATCTAAAATATTCCATTAATATTTTTACATCCTTTGATAATAAAATTTGGGTATACTAGGCTAAATAAAATATATTATTAATTTCTTCTTTTTAATTTTTTAATGTAGCAAGAAGAAAATTAAAAATTGCATATGTGCCTTGCTTTCTATCACTATTGGACAGTGTATCTATGTAACCATTGAAAATTAAGTATTTCATGATCATTGCATACCAACTTTTTTCTAATTATTACTTCTGTGTATCACTTTAAAGTGATTTCAAAAATAGTAATCTAAAGAATTCTAATTAACTTTTCTTCTATTTTTACAAGCAAATTTATCTTAGGACAAAAATGCTTTAGGCATGTCTGTCAATTAAGAGGACAATTAGTAAATTCATCAAATGTCATGTTTACATGTCTGCATCAAATGTGCCTATGGATATAGACATTCATTACACAGAGAGTGAGAGGTAAGTTAGTACAATTGAAGTCATCATTCTACTTTATGTAAGTTTATGTAATTATTTATTTCAAATACATACAATAGCTAGCTTTCTTTCTCTCTCGTTTGTTCTTTTCTTTCTTTCCTTTTCTTTGCAATTCAACTTGGAATCTACCATTGAACAACTCTGGAGAAACATGCTGTGGGAGAAAAAATATTGGATTTGGAATGTGGACATTGTGTTGTAGTTCTAGATTTGTCCTTAACTAGTAGTTTCCATGAGTTAGTTCTCTTGGACTTTGTTTCCCTACCTGTGAAATTCTAGTTTCAACTACTTTAATTTTAAGGTGTTTTCCAATTGTAATTGTTTTGATAGTCCAAAAAGACCCTAAATATGTGTTTTAATAATCCTTTATATTTTGGATATTCTCTGTGTGTGTTCTGCAATAAATCTGTTAGAAATAAATATATTTACACATAATGAAGCCATGGAACTTGAGGAATTCAGGATTAAAATGAGAAAGATAAGATACTTCCTACTTCCCAGTGTGCACATACATATATAAGTGTTTATCTAGTTGGTCACTAACCTCTTGTAGAATAAGCCCACATCATTTGCTTTATTATCCATAATGTTTGTGCCCTGATAAAATTTTACTGCATATGATTCAGCTTTTCAGTGGCTAGGTGGGACAGAGATGGCAAAAGAAAGAAGAGAAAAAGGGACTTTTGGAGAGTCCTGTTTTTTATAATCACATTTTTACTACACTTGTTCTTTTACACAAGATCTCTCACTAAAAAAATAGTCCTTAGGATTATAATTTTTGATAAAAAATCTAAATTATATCTATATAGTAGTTTACTACATAAAGATCTATTATACTTCCAAATTATAAAGATCTGTCATATTTCCAAATTATTAGGCAACATTAGGATTAAAAGAGTTTTCATCCAAGTTTTCTAGCTGGTTAAAATTATGTCCCCACTTTTCTACATTTTCCTCCTCCTCACCATATCTTTTCTAAATTCTACTCCCAGATTCATCATCCTGAAGCAATTTCTTTCTTCTTTTTTTTTTTTAAAGATTTTATTTATTTATTTCACAGAGGTAGAGAGATCACAAGGAGGCAGAGAGGCAGGCAGAGAGAGAGGAGGAAGCAGGCTCCTTGCTGAGCAGGGAGCCCAATGCCGGCCTCGATCCCAGGACCCTGAGATCATGACCTGAGCTGAAAGCAGAGGCTTTAACCCACTGAGGCACCCAGGCGCCCAGCCTGAAGCAATTTCTGATCACTGTCTTTTTCCCAGTTAAAGTCATTGTTAATGAATTTATATATATGTATTATATATAAATATATATATTTTAGCAGAGGGCAATGAGAGAGGGAGAGAGAGAATCTTAAGCAGGCTCCAGGCCCAGTGTGGAGCCCAACGTGAGGCTCAATCTCACAACCCTGAGATCATGACCTGACCCGAAATCAAGAGTTGGACGCTTAACCGACTGAGCCACCCAGGCACCCTAACTAATAAATTAATATTTTTAAATCTGTCATTTTGGATTCTCTGCAGTATGGGTCTCACCTGAATTTCCAGCTTTATTTCTACACTGACCTCACCTGCACCTTGCTTCTAAGCGAAACTAGACAACGTTCTTCTCCTTCATGAATTTGCTCATTCTAATTCCTCCAACTCATTCTTCTAAGCACCCATTTCAGATACCACTTTGTTTATGGAATATTTTTCCTGATTATCTAAATTGGATGTAAGAAAGGAACAATCTTCATGAAAATATTTTGATAAGAGGTTTATGTTGTGTTTGCAGGAGGAATGGCAACAAAAATTTTGCATAATTATTCTACAATATAAGTAAATAAAAATACCAGGAATGCAAGGAGAAAACAGAAAATAGGGGAGTGATGAGAACAGAGAGGAGAACTATCTGAAGAATTTTTAAGGAAAAGATTAATGTTTAATATTAAGGTGTGTATGTGTACACATGTGTGCTATAACAGTCTTGTGTGAATGATTCTATTTTTGTAAGAATGAAGAAGAAGCCCATTGTTTAGGATCTTAGTAGTAGATTTTACCATCTAGTTCCTATGGTAGAAGGCTAAGGTAAAAAAATGACTCCTCTTACCCATCTCCTTTCTGTCCTCAGGCGGTGGGTTAGCATATGGCTGAGTTTTTGCCAATCAGAAAATTTCAAAATATTTCTTGGGACTCTGAAACTTAAGCAAATGACTCAGAACATGGTGACAGTATAAAAGCCTTTCTTCAGTGGTGGTGGTGGTGCTCCAGCCTATTCTTGGATGAGCCTTATTATGCTTTCTGTTTCCTGGTTCTCTAGAGTATCTTCCTGAGTGAATTTTCCCAGTTGGTTTCACTGGCTTTGCTCAATTCTGTGAACACCAGATATCGATCTAATAAGCTTCCTTTTCTACTACACAATCACATAAATTCCCTGGGGAATGACTACTCCTCCTAAGGTAGGTAGAATAATGGCTCCCTAAAGAGGTCCGCATCCTAATCCCTAGGATCTATGTACATGTTAATTTATAAAACAAAAGGGCATTAAGGTTGCAGTTGGAATTAAAATTGCTAATCAGCTGATGTTAAGATACAAGGATTATCCTGCTTTATCTGAATAGGCTTTGTGTAATGATAAGAGTCTCTAAATGTAGAAAAGGGAGGTGGAAACATAGATGGGGTCACATGGTATGAAACTATCTAGACCCTCCACTGCTTGCGTTGAAGAGAAATGAAGGGAGCCATTAACTGAGGAATGAAGGCCCCCAGAAGCTGGGAAAGGCAAGGAAACAGATTCTCTCCTAGAACCTCCAGAAAGGAATACAGCCCCGCCAACATCTTGATTTTAACCCACTGAGAATTATGCCAGACTTCTGATCTACGGAACTTTAAGATAATAAACTAGTATTGTTGAAGTCACTAAGTGGTCTGATAATCAGTTAAGGAAGCAAAAGAAAACTAATAGAGGTCCTAAGTAATAACATTGTTGGGGAGGAGGTGATTGAAACTATGTATCTTTTTTTGAGACTATGTACCTTTAAAGAAGGAGGTGGGAAACGCCAGCTGACCTGTTAATGCTTGTCTTCCTTTCCTTGCATCCCTCCCTCCACACCCCATGAGAACAACTACCTGAAAACTTAATGACAAAAATCTGTTATTTCATACCATCTCCAGTGACTAATTCCATGTGTTATACACGTTTGGCATTCTTAATGTTTATTTAATTAAATGTGTTGAATTACAGTGGAATAAAAGAATGTTAATTAAGGCAATAAAGGAGAGAAATAAAATAACTGTCATCCTTTTTTGATAGACAGAGGGATATATGTATTCCCTCCTCATCCTATAAGGGTATTTCTGGATTATTACCAGCATAAGTAGAGAGACGGATGGACACCTACGTTTTACATAGTTACAAGCACCAGGGTGAGGAGGGAGCTGTCTTCTTCCACTGACTGAATACAGAGCTCCTTGTTTTTAAAGAGTGTGCAGCAACTGATAGCAGAAAAGAGAGAACACTGGAGCCCTTCAGCCCAACCCTGCATTCAAAACTGAAACCCTCAGCCTTTGATGATCGGTAATCTTGTCTCCTTTCAGCTCTGCCCTTGACTTCAATCCGCATTCATTTTCAACTTAATATCTTACTATTTCAGCAGTTGCCATTTACTAATAAATATGCAGAATGGCTCTAGGACTTAAAAAAATAAATTTTCAAACCTGAAAATTTTCAGTATTATGTTTGAAAAGGCCAATATCTATTCTTGGCCCTTTGCAGATGATGTAGACCATCAGTTCTTTGCAAAGGAGATAAATCATTGTTATAAGAAGCTGATTAATGCTCTGTTTCTCCGCCTTCTTGGCTCTGGAATGTCTGGCATACAGTCACCTGATCTAAAGTTAATAAATAAATTCAAACTTCTCTAGTTTGCCTTTAAAATATATTCCAGTTATGGTAAAAGCAAAGGCAGGTGTTAAGGCAGTCTTTTTTTTTTTTCCTGTTATAACAAGACAAAACACCTACTAAAACCTCTCATTTTTATTTCTAGGTTTGCAATTTACTCAGTACAGATGACCTTTAAACATATATGGGATATACACAGACAGGATATCAAGTAAAACAAAAGATTTCTTGGTTTTAATGTATGGCATTTAAATACTCCTTTATTGCACTATTTATAAAACTGTTTTATAGAACACTAAAAAGTATTGGGCTGTTTAAAAAATGTTAATCCTATAATTAATAGTCAGAGGCATACGCTTTCCGCCAGCACAAGGCACTGATATTCTAAATCTGTCACTCTGAACTTTACAGTAGGAGACGGCCATCTGCCTGCATGCAGCCATCTAAAACAAAGCAAGAATATATGCTCTTATGTTTCCCCTGGTGAGATGCAAGATCATTATGATAAAATAGGCAACAAGGCTGATATGAATTAAGATAGCATGTGTCGAGAAAAAAAACCACATATTAAATCAAACTGATTCTATAAAAGTCAATGTTATTAGGTGATTGGATAGAGATGATTTGATAAAATAGAGCACATTATGTAATGCCAAATAGAAAGGAAATATATCTATGGGTGACCCATTACTGAGTCCCATAACCCTAAAAACCTCTTCTCTGTGTTACTGTATCTAGTAAGGTCTAGATTCAGTAAGGTTTCAATTTTAATTAAGGTCTATACTTAATTTACACCTCCATTTTGCTGTGGAAATTCAAAGTTGTTATGATAAATATTTTAGTATTCTCTCACAAGTTAAGAATATTAACTAGAAGTTAAAAAGCAAGGTTGTGAAGAAAAATCAACTTCCAACATTTCTTTACATATAGATGCCTGTGCAATTATATAGTTTTTTTTTTTTTCAGAGAACTGTTCTTTCATCATGGATATCTAGATTTTTCTGAAACTCAAAACTTGTTTGTCTACTTTCTATTTTTCAGTTTTACTGAAATCATTATGGAAATAGACATGATTCTTTTCAGGTCACCTACTATACTTTTCAGTTTAATTTTATGGTTGATCACAATAATACTCCCCCCAAAAAATTTAGATCAACATTAAAGTCTTGGTTTTCTGATTTTCAAAATTTCATTTTTTAAAGAAAATTCTCTTTTCTTCCTGAAATAAAGATACTTCTTATATACAGATTAAAGCGTGAGAAAATTCAAAAATTCCATGTCATGCCATCATGTTAAATATGATATTCTAACTAGTTCAGCAAGAGAGCATGGTGGTTAAATGTGAAGTCTGGAGTCAGCCAAGAAGATTGCTTCTAATCCTACCTCTACCTAATACAAGCTGTGTGACCTTCTGCAAGTAATTTAATAGAATCTAGGCCTTAGATTTCTCATTTGTAAATAGCGGTAATTTACAGTGCCCACTTCAGCTGGGTTATTCTGAGGGTTAAGTGAAAGAAGATACATGAAGCACTCAGTGCAGTATCTGGTAAATCAGAACCCTTAACAGTGATATTATGAAATTTCATTCCTGAAGCTGAATTTCATGTATTTTAGATGTTGAATGTACTCAATAAAGGACTCATTTAAGAAATTATTTATTTTCATAGAAATTATCTTTAAATTCTAGGAATTTTAATACAGAGAATATATATATGTATGTGTGTGTGTGTGTACACACACACACACACACACACACACACACACACAAAGACAGAGAGAGGGAAGGCAGAGGAGGGAGAGGAGAGAGATGGACTGATTGATCTGGAGAATGTTTATCCAAATCAAGATTTTTACCAGATAGGTAAAACACTGAAACTGGCATACAATACTGTTTATTGAAATCTACACTTAGAAATTGTGGCATCTAGTCAATTTAGATAACGCTATAAAGAGTCTCATCATGGTACCAGATTCCTGAATCATGGGCCTTAGGTGCAAGTCATCACCTGTCTATCTGGATTGTAAAATGCACACCAGTATGAATTATATTTAGGGCATTAGACTGAAAACACAAACCTGCTGGCTTTCTTTATGACGGAAAGAAGGAAGGTACTTAATTCAAAGGGATAAATGATTAAAAATAAATATAATTTTTACAGTTAGAGATATTATACCACGTTCTAAAAATTATACTGAAATATTACTTAAAAAGGAGGCAAGAACAACAAAATAACAGATAATATTATAATAACTGATAATCTAAAAACAGTTCTATTTACTGAATTTTGTTTAGAGTATCACAAAACCTCAGGTATTTCTGACTTAAGTTTCTTAAAAACAACCTCTAATTGGTAATAATTAATCACAGCTCTGATTGTTTTGCACTTAGAAATAAATACTCCATAGTGGATTACCTAATTTTTGCATTACATGTCATCCTATTACTAGTTTTTAAAATATTATAAATTCAATGGGAAAAACATTAAAATGTAGAAGGTAGAAAGTGATTAATAATGCTGGAAAAAAATAAAATATCCTCAATAACAAATATAGAATAGAGATTCTTAATTCTTCTCCTGAGGTTAGTCTCCTACATTCTGCCTCCCCAAACACCAAATACAATTAACTTCAGTCAAGCCTTGGGTTTAACTCCAAATAAACCTGGATTTCTCTCTTTCTGGAGGAAAGTATAGATCTGTGCATCAGTGTTAAAGCTACTCAGTAAGGAGTTAAAGGAGGGAGAACTGGGGATTCAGTAGGAGAGATAAGGGTTATGGCTGGAGGGTCATTTGTAGTATAACATGTGTGACTGACCATGAGACATAGCCAATAACTAGGGGACTCCTCATTCTGTAACATCAATTTCACTATCATTATAAATTAAAAACATTAAAGATTGAAGTATGGTTCAAGAAAGGTAAGTATGGTATTTTTCTAAAACTCTATCTAGCATGAAATTAAAAAAAGAAAAAGCCCTTTCAGAGTTTTAAATGGTTAAGTGTGGATCTAAAGAGCTTTACAATCCAAATTACGTCCCTAGAACTCTACTTACACGATGTAATATAAATGATCACACACTGTAGCAGAAGACAAGTCTCATATTTTGCACACATATGAAATATTCAATAAAAAATCAAGCAATAGTGATGTGTCTTCAAAAGTATTTTACAATTAAAAAATAGACTTTAAGGACATACAATATTAATATAATGAGCATGAAAATTGATCATGCTTACATTTCTATCCCTTCTACTATATTTACTTGCTTACTTGGCTGAATATTAACACATAGCACTCACACAAGGTCATTTGGCAAGAAGAGCTGAATAACGTATTATGCGTACCTATGAGTTTGCTTCCAAAGGTCCTATGTTTTGATATTTAAAAAAGGAAATATTTAACACAATTATATATAAATAATGAAATTCTTTGACATCTAAATCACGATCCAATAGTAATCCACAACCTCACCTACCCAATTTAGAACCAGTGATTAATTTTACATAGAAAATAATGTCACTTTTCAGCTCTTAATGTAGGGACATACAATCATGACCTAATGCCTCTGTAATCTGCTCAGGGCGTTTCTGGCTCTAATTGCCCAACACTGCTTTAATTAACTGAGAGACTCTTAGGAGGTCATTAGATGTTGACAATAGGGAAATTTTCTTTTGATTCATAAATAGCTCCATTAATACTAAAAGCATATTCTTACACATCAAAAAATAATGTACTCTTCTTACCAAAATAATTTAAATATGGGGATCTGCTTATGAAATATAAAAAATAATGATTTGATGAACAATTAAGCAATAAAAATAATATAAAGTAAAACTTACTTGTTTTTATGGTGACAAAGGATGGACTACACCATAATTTTAGAAGAAATATATAAATAACACTACATCCAACTTTAACTCTCGTTTTGTGTGACAATTGAAAATATATTTTGAATAACAATTCTAATGGAGGAAAAAAAATCTAAGGTTTGTTTCTGCAGTACTGAACCAAAAGTGTTCTAACAGAATTCATTTTTGAATAAAATTATATAGATGTTTCTTTTTTGTGCTGGTATCTGTCAACATATACAATAAGTTGCAATTCTCTTATACCCTCTGTAGAAGTTTTTAAAATTAAATGAAGATTGATTACCTTGTTCACAGAAACGGCCAGTAAAACGTAGTGGACAGTCACAGTGGAATGAGAACATACCACTGGAGAGGAAGACAGGATGGCAAGTGCCTCCATTGTGACACACATCCTCCTGGCACGTGGATGGCGCTACAAGAGGGGAGCTGAGGAAAGCCCATGGGGAGTCAACCCCTTCTGTTACACCAGAAGGAGTGACAGAGGACACTGGAGACAGGGTAGAATCCTGGGATCTAGGTTTGTAAAAAGATGAGAAAACACAATATAAGTAAAAGTACATGAACTTAAACAGAAATAACAGAAACTTTGATTTAAAATAAGACAAAATAAAAACATGCACGGTTTAACTGAGGGTAAATAGAATAATCATGTTTGTTTTTCCAGTTGTGGGATTTATAAATGTCGAAAATGCCTAAACTACAGAATGTGACCCTAGGTGAATCACAGAGCTGTAGTCAATCTGCGTAGTTCTGAGAAGCTAAGTTAATTTCTTCTAAGTAGTAAAAAACCTAGATATATCAACTTCAAAAAGCCTAAGAGTCAGTTCTCTTGTGTAAAATAATTAGAATTTGGCTAAACATAATTCTACTTTGGCTATTTTAACCCTCATGAGCCGAAGATCAAGAAATTAGGCCATGTTACATGTTAGTGGTAAAACTGTTTGAACTTGAATTATTTCTTGGTTGATTACTAGAAATACATATTCTTCAAAGTGGCTTATATTCATTTCTAAAAGTTACCAAGAGGTACCTGATGAATACCTGCAACTAATTTCCTAATTTTTTTTCACAAATTTTACTACCAGCTTAATTTTTTTCTTCTCTAATAAACAATGCTACAACAACAACAACAAAATCCCTTTGAATTAAGATGAAGTTCCTTACTTTTACATTCAAAGCCTCCTGATAATGAATTTCTTCTTTGCTTTCCAACCTATTCTATTGTGATCTCTAATAAGTACCTTAACTTCTCTCATACCCAATGAGATTACTATTCCTTAAAACTCCGAACCTTCTGAGTTTTGGTAGTTTGAACTACCTTCTCTGCATTGTTGCTCTTCTCTTATCTAAATTTCACGTAATGTGCCAAGTCAAGATCTATGTTATTTCCTCCATATAGCCTTCTTTGTTGCTCCTGGTTCACTGAGATGAAATTGGTATTTCCTTCATCTCTAAAATTCCATGTATCATTGTACCACTCCTAGAATATTTTCCACTGGTTTGGAGTATATTTTTCATTTTATGTAGGAGCCTCCTCAGCCATGCTGAACACTGGTCATTATTTTTCAATCCTCCACACACAAATTCCTCATTTTGGCAGAATTCCTTATTCATAGTTAAAATTCTATAAATATTTGTTGAATTAATGTCTTCAGAGTACTTCTGAGTATAATATACTATTTGGAAGCACTGCTTTTGGAATTTTCATTTAATATAATCGTTAAGAGAATTACCCTTTGAATGTAAAAAATCTTGCTGTTCATACAAAATTTTTATTTTGTACATTGTCATAAAGATAACACCTTTACAAAAGAACTCAGTTTGAAGATATCGTCTGACTGATATTTAGAGACTTAGTTATTTTTGCCATCTCCTGTATATGCCCATGTCAACTTATTGGAACTAAAAAAAGCTGAAGAAATAATTTATGAAAACATTTCACCAAAATTATATTAGTATGCAGGTCAGTTCTTTTGTCTTAAAATCCTTTTGCAACCTGAAATTCTTATTTATGGCATTTATCACAGGTTGTAGCCATATACTTATATTTATGATTAAGCCCAACTGTCTTCTCTCTCCTTGAATGCAATTTCCACAAAGAATGGAAGGATCATCTCTGCTCTTTTCTTCATTTCATCCCTCACAACAATGCTTAGCCCTAAGTAGGCTCTCCAAGAAATATTTTATAAATAAATTTGAATAATTTTTATACACACATAATGTACCATAGTACTAACAAGAATAATAGCAAGTGAAAATAATTTTATTTGGGGGGTCAATTTCATAATTCCACTACACAGTTTTTTAGTTTTATAAATAAGATAAATTCTAACACTTTTGGTGCAATCTTGTAATCAATTTTCTTGGATTTCATTCTATTAGATTAACATAATTCTTCCCATTTGCACTCATAATATAAGTTTATCCCTTTAAACTAACTTTCATCAAGCACTGCTAATTTGAAGTTCATGGGATTTTTTACTCAGTATTCCACATTCTAACTTAATTTTTAGTTTTATTGTTTCTGAATGATTTCACCATTTTGTCTATCTCTGGGTATGGACTTCATGAACTGCAGTGAATCACCTCTTTCAGGAATAAATTAGACTGAATTGAATGTCACTACTTTCTTCCTCAGTAGCTGCTAAGGGAGCCTATATCTCACCTGAAAAAATCAATATGTTGCACATTTCAGCTGCTGATTATACAAAAATAATTACTATTAATTGATCCATCAATTAAAACATCAGGGCCATAAATCAGATTTTGAAAACAGCATCAATATGATATACTCTGATATTATGGTCAAATTTTGTATCTGATATGTTACTATTAATAGTCCTTGACTTTCAGTATTTTTCTTAAATTATAAATTATGTCAGTCATTACTTACCTATTTTACTGACTTTTTTTAAAGATTATTTATTTATTTATTTGAGAGAGAGCGAGAGAGCACATAAGCAGGAGGCAGGGACAGAGGGAGAAGCAGACTCCCTGCTGAGCAAGGAGCCAGATGCAGGGCTCCATCCCAGGACCCCAAGATCATGACCTGAGCCAAAGGAAGATGCTTAACTGGAGCTGAGACCAAGAGTTGGTGCTTAGCCAAATGTACCACCTAGGTGCCCCTAATTGGCTGGTTTTAATAGAAATATTATCCTAGATTATCCTAGATGCATCCAGGTGGCCCAATGTAATCACAAGTCGTCCTTAAAAGTACAAGCTGGTGGCAGAAGAAGAGTCAGTGTCCAAATGATGTGATGTGAAAATGACTGAACTGACTATTCTTGCTTTTGAGGGTGAAAGAGGGTCATGACAGCCCCTAAAAGCTGAATTCTTTACTTGAGTCTCCAGAAAAAATGCAGTCCTGCCAACATCTTGATTTTAGCCCAGTGACACTCATATCAAAATTTCTGACCTCCACAACTGTAAGAAAATATATTTGTATTGTTTTAAGTCACTCAGTTTGTCAGTATTTATTACAATAATATAACTCTTCAGGGCACCTGGGTGGCTCAGTGGGTTAAAGCCTCTGCCTTCGGGTCAGGTCATGATCTCAGGGTCCTGGGATCGAGCCCTGCACTGGGCTCTCCACTTGGTGGAGAGCCTGCTTCCCCCTTTCCCTGTGTTTCTTCCTACTTGTAATCTCTCTCTCTCTGTCAAATAAATAAATAAAATTTAAAAAAATATATAACTATTCTCATGGTGTTATTTTCCATTTATCTTGTAAGTGTTAACTACCTGTTCATGTCCTTTGGCATTTTATTAGTTGTGTAGATGTTTTTCTGGATATTTAGTTTCTTTGTATATTGAAGAAACTCGCTTTTTGTCATATATGTACTAAGTGTTTTTCAAAATTTTGTTTTGAATTTGTTTTAGCATATTATGGCATAAAGACAGTTGTATTTAACATAAAAATGATTAATCCTTTCTTTTATAGTTACTAGGGTTGTGTGACTATTTACATGCTTAAAATATATTCCTTATTTGTAGATTTTATTAATACTTCATATGTTCAAAAGAATGCCTGCTATGTAAAGACACAAAATTGTACTATTTCTGTGGAGTTTCTTAGTGGCCAGGACTTCAATTCCATGCAGGATAACTGAGAGCACTAAGTCATGTTTTAGTGGTGGTAGCTAATGGGAATAAACCCAGAGAAGAATTTAATTACTCCTTCAACTTTCAAAATCATGAGAACATCATGATATCAAGTAGAGCTTTAAACATATTTAAAAATGGCTTCAAAACTTTATCTGAGGCATCAGGTGGCTCAGTTGGTCAAGCATCTGACTCTTGATTTCAGCTTAGGTCATGATCTCAGCGTTGTGAGATCAAGCCCCATGTTGGGTTTCAAGCTGGGTGTAGAGCCTGTTTAAGATTCCCCCTCTCCCCCACTGTCTCTCTCCTTTAAAAAAAATTATTTAAATTGTCAGCATTGTCTACTAGTTCTAAAATTCATGTTGTCTTTAGTTTGATCTAATAATTTCAAAAATAATTAATCATACTGAATTCTGAGAGCAAAACACGGAAAAATTTTGGCTCTTTAAAATGTATTTAACAGGGGCACCTGGGTGGCCCAGTCAGTTAAACATCTGTCTTCTGCTCCAGTTTTGATCTCAGGGTCCTGAGATTAAGCTCTGCATCGGGCTACCTGCTCAGCAAGGAACCTGCTTCTCCCTCTCTCTCTGCCTGCTGCTCTCCCTACTTGCACTTTCTCTCTCTGTCAACTAAATAAATAAAATCTTTTAAAAAATGTATTTAACATAATTAAATCAAAAGAGGAAATATGTAAAGTTACTGTTAGTACATGTAAAATTCTCATTTACCATTTAAGATAAAAATTGTCCCAATTTTTCTCACTAAAGGAATATATTTCTCAGTCTCACAATTTTGTATTTTTTAGCTATTACATAATCATAGATAAGGTTCTTTAGATCACAGCATTCTCACATAATGGATGTTCACAGTATCGCTGTGTGTTAGGCAGGACTTCTACTTCAGAGCATTCCAAGCCACTATTTCTCAGTATACAGGGTGGGTAATTTTGAAGAGCTGTACTCTCATTGATAGATTCTGATGGGAATTAAATTAATGCTTTAGGCCAATATGCCAAATCAGGAACTATCAGAAAGCCTGGATTTCTTTCCTTTTCTTCCTTTCCATATCTCAAATTCTAAACCTCCACACTCCTTCTAAAAACTAGTAATCTATCTTTTCTACCTTCTGTCAGTTGTACTATGTTCATATTTTCGTTTCAGTATCTCCGACTTTAGTTCCTGTTTTTCTTTCATCCATTCTTCTCATCTTATTATATTACTCCCATGACAAAAATAATTTCAATTGAAAATATACATTCTTCTGTGATTTGGTTCTATCTTATTTTTCAGTTTTATCTGTCTCCAGTGCCTTAATATATGTCCAATATATGTTCTATCCACATCTTAGTGTAATTTTTTCAATATTTCATGCTTCATGCCTTCCATATGCTAGGTTTCCCTAAAGTGCATTTTTACCTTAAAATATCCCTTTCTTTCTTTAAGACATAAAAGAACTTCCTTTAAGTTCCAAACTTACTGTTTCTAAATTTCTTTTTGGCTTCCCCTAGACATCATGAATTGTATCAATATTATACATATATCTAATTAAAGAAATAATACCAAATAACTCTAATGCCATAGAAGTACAGAAAGTGAGAGTACTTATTCGTATCCTCCATCAACTCAATACCACTCCATTCACAAGACTCAATTACTCTATATTCCATTTTGTACAAATATATACTTAAATTATATGGACATATAATTTAATTTTCTTTTTCTATCAGTTTTTATTTATTTATTTAAAAAAATTTTTTTAAATTTACTTGACAGAGAGAGAGATCACAAGTAGGCAGAGAGTCAGGTAGATAGAAGAGGAGGCAGGCTCCCCACTGAGCAGGGAGCCCGATGTGGGGCTCGATCCCAGGATCCTGGGATCATGACCTGAGCTGAAGGCAGAGGCTTTAACCCACTGAGCCACCCAGGCACCCTTTCTATCAGTTTTTAAACAAGTGAAGTTAAATTAGAAAGTACAATGCTAGCTCCTGTAATAGATACACCTTGAAATCTCAGTAGCTTAGCGACATAGAAGCTTACTTCTTGTTCATATAAAGTTCAATCAGCATAGTTAGAAAGGAAAATTGTTTCCTGTAGTCATTCAGTGACATTCAGAGTCTCAGGAGACATAGTCTTCACCATTCTTACCATATAGTTTCTGAGGTTGCCTTGTGTGTCACATGCAAATATCTAAATAACTAGCCAGGTAAGAGAGGGGTGAAAGATGGAACATGGAAAATCTTACTCCATTCCATCCCACTGGCCAAAACTTAGTCACATGGCCAAATTCATTGCAAAAAAGGATAGGAAGTAATCTAGTTATATGCCAGGGAATGTAGGAAAATTAGTTTGGTGAATCCAGCCAGCCTCTGCCATGGACATCATGCTATAAATATTGTTATTTAACAAAACTAAAACAAAAAAAAATTTGTTTGCTTTTCCCCCCACAAAATATCTTGGGGATATTTCATGGTCATTACATATAAATAAAGCTCAGAAATTTCATTTTTTTTAATTTTTTTTTAAGATTTTATTTATTTATTTGACAGAGAGAGATTACAAGTAGGTAGAGAAACAGACAGAGAGAGAGGAGGGAGCAGGCTCCCCGCTGAGCAGGGAGCCCGATGCGGGCCTCGATCCCAGGACCCTGAGATCATGACCGGAGCCGAAGGCAGAGGCTTTAACCCACTGAGCCACCCAGGCGCGCTAAAGCTCAGAAATTTTAATAAGAGAAAATTTAATAAGACATTTTAATAAGAGTTCAGAAAATTTAATAAGTATCACAAAGTATTTAGTCTTTTACCTAGTGGCATAAATTTATTCATGTATTTTAATGTAATTTTTCAAATTATACATATGACAGAAAATTCATTGTATAAATATCTTGTGCACATCCATGAATATATCTGAAGAATAAATACTTAGAAGTAAAATTTGTTGGGTAAAATAAGTATTTCAAACTTTATTTTAATATACAGTCCATAAAAGCCTGTACAAAAGCTCCCCAGATTGTTTTTAGTTACTAATTTCCCCAATCCTTCACCAAAATTAAATATCATATTCATTTAGTTGGTTATGTATCTTATCAGTAAGCATTATAAAAATTATAACCTCACTGTTGTTTCTATTTCAAATTATGATTTTGGGGGCACCTGGGTAGCTCAGTCAGTTAAGTGTCTGCCTTCAGCTCAGATCATGATCTCAGGGTCTTGGGATTGAGCCCCGCATTAGGCTCCCTGCCCAGTGGAGAGCCTGCTTCTCCCTCTCCTTCTGCCTGCAGCTCTGCCTTCTTGTGCTCTCTCTCTCTATCTCTCTGTCAAATAAATAAGTAAAATCTTTTTAAAAAAATTATGATCTTTAAATATATTATTTGTGATTTACATTTTACCTATTTTAAATCACTAGGATATATACTTTCCTCACCTTGTCAATTGGGTTTTTTGTTTTTACTTCAATTTATAGGAGATAATTATATATGACAGATATTGCTCTATTTATGTCTTTTCAAATAAGATTTCCTGGTCTTTCTGAGCATTTTGTATGTTTTCCAATTTCCCTCTTCTGTTGTTCCTGTTGAAAATTAATCTGCTACATGTAATTATCCTTTGAATGTAGGAAACTCATCTTTCTTCTCTGGATACCTTTAAAAAGTTCATCATCAGGAATTTTACTCATTATTTCGCATTTTAATAATTTAAAACTTTTTCTCTATTTAGCCTGTATTTTAGGTATGTCTTGTAGTTGAAATGTTTTTTCAGCTACAATATTACCTAAAATGGAAGTCACCACTTTTTTCTTTAATTTTCTAGGAACTCCTCAAAATGCATGCCTATTAAAAGAATGCTTTACTTTTTCAACACTAATATATATAAATACAGCACGTGAATGCGTGCGTGCGTGCGCGTGTGTGTGTATCTTTATGTTTTTGTAGTTTTCCATATATTCTAGATGGGAGTAGGCTTAGATATGGCTGTACAGCTTGCAGTTTTTAGGAAATGCTTAATATTGTTTTGTATATTTGTACTATAGAACACTTAATTGTTATTCTATGATTATCTCTCTTTTTATAACTTAAGCCTTAAAACGATTTTATTTACTTACTTAAGTAGTCAGTACTTCAATAATTCTGACATGTAGTAATTGCTAAAGATGTATTTTTCACTTTATAAATTTTTGAATCCATACATGTTTTCTGAGATGTGGCATAAAAAGAGACAAATCATTTTAAAATACAAAATTAATAGATCCTTATGGAAATTGAAATCTATATGATGGATCTTTAGAGAAATCTACAAATTCACAATCTAATCCTTATGCTATTTAGATTTTTGAGAGCAAATTAAATTTAAAATGACATACTTATAAAAACGGTATTTTTGAAATTTTTGGCTACATTTAGATTTAGAAATCATTAAAGTTTGAGTATCTTTCCACTATGGAGAATAAGAAATATATAAATATGGAACATTTTTAGTAAGTGTTTTATGTCAAATGGAAACACTTATTATAATAATTACATTTCACTTATGGAGAGATACTACTCTGGAATATTTCCAAATTAGCATAAAACTTACAGGAAAGAAGAATATTCTAAAATATCAGCCAGGAATAAAAATATATGATTACTTATTACCTGGAAAGTGCATCCAAATTAAAGAGAGACAAGTTAACAATCAAGGTGTCATGATTAAAATCACATACTTAACTCTAGCCTTAAGAAATTGTGCACTGGCAAAAACAAATGCAAATCTGTTTTCCAGGCTTACAAGGTGAGAGGATCTTTCTCCTGTTCATACGCGCCCCAGAGTACTTCACAGAAATGACTCCTTTAAGTAATCTAGATCTACACATTACCAGCCAGGATTCTAAACACAAAGATGGTTCAAGAGAGAAGAAATATCAATCAATCTAGAATTCACTGCATATCATTCATTCATTTATTTATTCAACCTAAAAGACTTATGGGGGAGAGCCTGGGTGGCTCAGTTGGTTAAGCATCTGACTCTTGATTTTGGTTTAGGTCTCAGGGTTGTGAATTTGAGCCCTGGGTCAGGCTCTGTGCAGGTGTGTGGAGCCTGCTTAAGATTCTCTCTCTTCTCTCTCTCTGACCCTCCTCCCCTGTTTGTGCTCTCTCTCTTAAAAAAGTAAAAATAAAAATAAAAGGATAAAATAAAAAATAAAAGTACTTATGGAGTTCTCTCTATGCACCAAAAACTCACTAATCAAGATGACATGCTGAACAGTAGAACCTAGGCCCACCTCTTTATAAGCTTTCCATCTTGTGGGGTTGAGAGAGAAAAAAAAAATTAGGCAATTGCAAGACTGAATAATGCAGTGAGTGCTAATTGTAAACCTAGCACTGCTCTAAATGTTTCAAATGTGCTAATATAACTTAATTTGTGTATTAATAATGAAAAAATACAGATTCTTTGCCTCTTTGGTTAGGTTTATTCCTAGGTATCTTATGGTTTTGGGTACAATTGTAAATGGGATTGACTCTTTAATTTCTCTTTCTTCTGTTTTGTTGTTGATATATAGAAATGCAACTGATTTCTGTGCATTGATTTTATATCCTGATACTTTACTGAATTCCTGTATGAGTGCTAGCAATTTTGGAGTGGAGTCCTTTGGGTTTTCCACATAAAGTATCATATCATCTGCAAAGAGTGAGAGTTTGACTTCTTCCTTGCCAATTTGGATGCCTTTTATTTCTTTTTGTTGTCTGATTGCTGAGGCTAGGACTTCTAGTACTATGTTGAATAGCA